>JAOEHY010032926.1:0-44970 GCA_025447955.1 Psilopsiagon aurifrons
CTGCTATGAGGTCTCCACGCAGCCTTCTCTTCTCCAGGCTGAACAGCCCCAACTTTCTCATCCTATCTTCATACGGGTGGTGCTCCAGTCCCATGATCATCCTTGTGGCCTCCTCTGGACTTGTTCCAACAGTTCCATGTCCTTTTTATGTTGCTCTGCAGACCTACACTGTTACATATTTTCAGACAGCTCTTCATAGGATTAGCTTGGCCTGTGGAATGAGACAGCTGAATCATCAGACCGTGCTATATATTCTTCTTGCAGAGCTCTTAAGAGCTAGGAGACTTCTTTGACGGGTCAGGTAACATGTTGGATGTAACGTACTTAACAAATGTTCCTGGTTTCATTGCCTTATTTTTAAGAGGACAGTGCATTGCAAGCAATAGGTAGCCCATGAGCTAGTCTCTTATGTCAGAAACAGCAGCTCAGAAAAAGGTTGATGCTTTGGTTTACCGTTAGTGCAGATATGCATTTTTCTTAATATTTTACCAAATAATCTGCATTTCTATCAATAAAACTTATTACAACCAGGAGGTACAAGATCTGATTTATATGGGTAGAGTGGCCGTAGATATTCTAGCTAGGAAAGGTGAATAGTGTTAAGTTTGTAGGAATGGCTTGAATGGAACAAGGAAGACATGGTATGGAGTCACTTTTTTTATAACACATGGGCTGAGAAACCCAAGAAGAGAGAACTAAACCAGAAGTTTAGAGCAAGAATAGGAGTCTGGAAAGATCAGTTCCTCCTAGGGACTGGAGGGAATCGAACAAGTCAGAAACATGCATGCAGGGCTATATGCAGTCATGGGTTATTAGACACCATTGCAAAAGCAAGATGCTAGAGGAATCGGTACAAAAAGTGCAACAAAATATACATTAACATGGTGAAATATGTATTGGAATGAATACTAAGTGGGATAAGCATGACTCTTAACTGAGTGGTGGTCTTGGCAGTGCTGGGTTAATGGTTGGACTCGATGATCTTAAAGGTCGGTGATCTTCAAGATGATCCAACCTAAACAATTATATGATTAGTCTATGAAACAAATCTGGCACGATATAACTTTGGCTTATGGAGAAGCCCCACTACATTTTAGCCCAGTGGAGATGTTGGAGGGTTTCCATGCTGTCTTACTGCACAAAACACTCCTCTAAGTTGAGACTATGTTTTAAAGGGGAATTTAGCACCTTCTGATCTCCCCTTCAAAGGAGGGCAGGCAGGGAGCTGTCACAGCCTTCTGGGAAAGGTCAAAGTGCTGATGCAATCTTCAAGCCACAGCCATGTCCAGCCTGGAAGTGAAGCATGTTGCATGTGTGCACACAGGATACTCTTTTCTATGACAGTCTCTTGCAGAAGGAAGGGATGAGATATGAAATATTTCCTGTAACTCATTCCTGTTCTGACACATTTAGAGAAGTCCTCAGAAAGAACAAGGCAGACCCCAAAAGGGGAAGCCCTGTGCCCAGTTCTACTCTGGCTTATGTCATCTTCAGTTTTACTAAAGGCATTAGAGTTGCATAGGGCATAATGGAGGCAATAACTTAGGCTCCTGCAAAACACTGCAGTTCTGGAGGTGCAATGCAATTCCAGTGCTAGGTCACTTACTGCCAACCCTTCAGCATGATGTTAATGCTTGCAGAGGTCTCCAGCACAGTGGCCATAGTGATTCAGAGGACACAGCTCTGAATACATCTCCACCAAATAAGATCTTTTGGGCAATGAAACTCAATGGCTCTTGTTTCTCCAGGGTCATGTTTCTTAGTAAGTATTTATGGTTTTGGCCATATCCTATTGTAACTATTAATCATATTACTATCATATTCCTGCAAAGCATCAGGGAAGGTTTTCCAGACAGATCAGTCACTGATGAATTTGTAATCTGGCTTTGATCACTCATTCCTTTTGAATGCTGATAGGTGGAGTTTACATGCCAACATTTTTCTGAATAATGAAGATGCTGCCTCTAAGGATCCTTTGGAATTAATGTATCAAATTTGGATTGAATATGTAAGCTGAGTTCCTATAGTTGGAGTTCTCCGGATTTAAAACTGAGAAGGAACTTTGGCAATTTGTACAGATATGCAGACCTCCACATGAAATAAGAAGCAATATTCTCTCTGCTTTTGGAGAAAGCTGGGGCAGACAGGTAGAAGTACTTGCAGTCATGAAGGCAGATGGAGTGTTATCAGAGGAGTTTGAGCAAATGGCTTTTAAGAATGACTGGGAAAGGTTCCATTTCTAATCCTTCTACACTGTGGTTTACAGCACTGAAACCTTTTGCAATGTCAGCAGCATCTAATATTAAATAACCAGCAAATAATTACAGTCAGCTTTGACACAGGAAAGTATAAACCTCATTTCTCATTTCTGACATTCATGTCAGAATACTGTCTGCACAATAGCCAAAGGCTGTATAAATTGTAATTAAAAGCATTTAATTTAAGTTAATCTTCATTAGGAACATAATTATGTCCGCACACAAATTGCATCAATGTAATTGTCACAGTTGTAAATACCTAGTTATATTAACCAGCTTTTCTTCAGGATAAACTGGCTAAGAGATTATCAGCTGTTCTAGAGAAAAGCAAAGGGTGTCTATCAGTGTAACCCATGCATGTGTGGAATTGGACCAAGCTCACCACACCTTGCTGCTGCAGGTGCCGCAGTGGTTCCAGCTCACACATCCTCCATGTGCAGAGATGATGTCTTGGAAGTTCGTTAGTTAGTAAGAACTTGACTGTATAGAAAATGGTCCTCCCTCCCCCAGAATGGGTCAGACTTCATTTTCTAAGGGGTGTTTTAGTACACAGTGGCACCGGCTTCAGCCTTGTCCCTGTCTTGTATCCATGAGAGTCTATGGGAAAAGTCTACCTTCCATGAAGTTGTCATCTTTAATCAGATTATTGATGAAACTTCTACATGGGCATTGCTGTCCTGAAGCCCACAGGAGAACTGCATGTTGCAGAAGCTTGGAACTATACGTATCAGTAGTGTTCCTCTGGTGCAGACAGGCTGAAGTCTTCCACTGATCAGTGGCACCTACCAATAGATCACTGTAATTCTTCTCTTCAGGGCTCTTGATTGCTGTGGGGATTATGGTCTGATCCAATGCATGTCGAAGTCAATAGGGAATTTTCCCTTTTGCTTTGTGTGATCAGAACCACATTTTCTATAGATGAGTGAAGAATCTAATGCATACTGGATTCTTCTGTGAGCAACCTGACCTGAATCCAAAAAGGTTGAGAGTAGCTACTGCAAGACCGAGCTTAGAAAAGGAGTAATTTAGTCATCTTCATTGCCTCAGGAAACAACACTGTGAATGCACATTAGAAATTAAATAGCAGTTGGCAGAGGAGCAAAAATAGTCGTATAAGTGGACATGAATGCTTGAAATGGATGTCCTACAACATGGTTTAAAAGTAGAAGGAACTTTTAACTGGTGTCAGTGCTTTTCCCCAATAATCTGCACTGTTACTGCTAATTGGCATAAATCTTGCTCTTAATACCCATAGCGAGGATTTGCACAGAATCCATTGCTAATCCTATAAACTGGTGAGGTTGATAAAGTGGGTTGCTCTGGGCATTGCTAATTTTATTTTCATGCTTCTACTTGCTATCATTCATTAACCCCCGAATGGCAGGCTGGTCTGTATACACAAACAAGAGAGCAAGTCATCTTATTAGTGGCTATAACCATGAGTGGGAAATGACAGTAAAACAAATACATGTGTGATTTAAATAGGATGCCTTTTCTTATGCTATGTTTCTTGTGTATGATGCTACCTGCTAAAAAAACGGTCAGGTTATCATCAGCACGTGTCATATTGATTGGCATTAGCTTTCACATGGCTTACTATTCCCCAGGCACCACAGTATGCTTTTTGTTTCTCATTGTCTTAGTCATTTAAGAGTACATAAGTCACATTGTTTAATAACTGTGTGTGGTGCAGAATTTAGAGCAGCTAGCAAGCACTGGTAGCATGTCTAGGGCTGAAGCCTGCCCATGTGTCTCATTGGGTATATTATGAACCAAGGTAAGTTCAAAGAACAAATTCTGATGTTACAATGGATGAGATATCCCTCATCAATATTAGAGGAGGGATAAGCACCCGTAGGGTCTCATCAGATATGTCTGCTTAAGGTGCAACCAGCGTGTACCACCAGAGCACAGTGGAAAGGCTTACAATATCGATGCTTTAATTTTCAATTCAGTGTAGGTGAGCTGGGCACCTCAAAGAGGATTATGCAAAGGCTCAGGCTGTAAGACAGAACCTCACAGATTTCCACTTACATCCTCAGGAGAAGGAAAAACCAACAAATGATAGCCTAAATCTCACATCTAGGAGCCAGAATAACATAAAAATCCACATCTGTGTCAATGTCACAGTCAGAATTCAATTGTATAAAAACTGTGGCTTAATACAACACACCAGAGAGTGGCTGGATCTACAGACCCAGACCAGGTAACTAGGGAAAACGGACAGCCTGCTTCTCAATGAAACTTCTTACATACAACTCAGCTTGTGTAACAGCATTTAATACTTTCCTAGGTAATACAAAGATGTGAAAAGCAGTCACAGAGCAAAATACACTCCTCATTATCTAAAACTGATTTTCCTCTAGGCACCCATAGTTTTTCCTTTTATCCAAGAAGACTGCCTTGGAACCAAAGCAATACAATGTTGTGGATTATGTGTTCTCTTGAGGAAAGAAATGAAATATTTAGCCTGGACTATAGAGGAAAGAGTATCCAGTTTTTAACATTACTTTGGTGTGTTTGAGTTTAAGACAGCACAACACTTGTTAAATCATTCTGGTGTGCATGTAGCATGGTTAATCTGACGTTCTGAGAATTCCCTGCACCAGCATGCTATTTGTCAGGATATGATGTCTTAATTTTTTCTAAAGGACGTTCAGGTGTTGCCATATTTGGTCACAGATGCTTTACTGTCTCTTGGTCCAGAGTCAAAAATAAGGGAAAGAAAAAGGGCACTTGGTTTAGTACCGTGACATTTTAGTGAACTCCAGCACTGTGGAAATATATATTCTGGAGACACTAATGAAAATATACCACCAGTCTTGTTACAATTGCCTCTCCCCACATACTCCTGTATCCCATGCTTCAGCAATGCTGTGCTTCTGTAGTTCTTGTGGAACCCTGCTGGAATTGCAGACATTCAGTGTTTCCTAAAATCCTCGGCCTGCACTGTCTGCACTAGATGTTTATTGGAGTGCTGAGCAAATTGAAAGCATACCACTGTGGGTATAGAGCAGATCTCCACAGGAGAGGCTGATAGTGCTGGATTACCTGTCAAACCTGATCTGAGATGGAAGGGGAAGGGAGCAATGGGAAGCTATGAAACACTGGAGGGGAAAAAGTAAAACCACCAAGTTTTAGAAGTGCTGTCAGTCTAATCAGGGAGTGAAGGCAGATTGATGCTTTGTGTCATCTTTTGACTTCAGTAGGGTTGTACCAAGAGGCTCTTATGCCAAGAGAGGTTTGGCCCTTCTGTTTACTTTTCTTTTCATAACTGTATGTTGAGTCTTCCTGCAGTGTCTACACAGGAGTTTGTGTTTGAGCAGCATTCTCACCAGGAGCAGCCACTTTGGTTCTTCCTGGGCATCCACAACAAAGTTTAAAAATCCAAACCAATCACACAAATCGAACTGAACAGCCGTATCTTTTAACTGGTATCTGTTAACACATCTTTTAAAGTATCCGCTTTGCTGAATCTTATAAAGGGTTCTTTAACATCCTTTTGATTTAACTGTAGTTGCAAAGTTTGTTGATCTCCACAGTCACAGTGAGGATTCAGAATAGGTGCTCTGACCCAGGGTTGTTGCTTGTGTAAATGCGAGCAGAAGCTGACTCAAAATCTACAAGGAACAAGAAATGATTTCTGCAGAGGTGAGGGTCACAGGAATGGTTGAGGGAGGAAAGAATCCATAACATCTACCCCTGGAAAGGTGATGACCACTGCAAGGTGCTACCTGTGCTCATTATTGCCTCACACCAGCATGCCTTTGGGAATGAATAGCTCAGTCCCATTCTGTCAGTTGCACAGAGATAAGCCCTGCACCAGCAGATGCCAGGCTCGTGATCTTCACACCAGCAGAAAGAATCCATGTATCATGGAAATTACATAGTCTAGAGTGGTGAGGGCTGGGGAAGAGGTGGAGAATGAAGGATGGGTGAAGAGCTGACAATTCATTCAGTAATGGAGGAAGGAGGGAAAAATCCAGTGCTATTTCTGTGATTCAAATAAGAAAAGCAATATCCAATTATCCCAGAGACAGCGCAGAAAGAGAATGTAAATGTGTATAACTCTCTGCAGCTGGCTGATCTATGTGCTTGGATGGTCACCTCTGCACCCATACAAGTGGAATTCGCCATTTTGTAGACATCGGGAAAGAAACATACAGTTCTGCTTGTAAGTCACTGGCTGCCTCCTGTTTCTCTTATCATATATCTCTTGGGGGAATCTCATAGCAATTAGTTTCTAATTGCTTCAGTATTCTACAACTCATTTTATGAGAAAAGCCATCCAAGTATAATGGTTCTTGCATGTTTCACAGAAACAGAAATTAATTGCATCATGACTTTTTAAAACTCCTTTTCATTCCCCCTTCTTCCATCACACAATTCTTTATATTTCAAAAAAGAAAGGGGAAGTATTAAAAAGGATTTTGATTTGTAAATCAGGTCCTCTTTTGCCAGTGCTCAATGGCAAAGCTTCACCCTGCTGTCCTAGACATTTATTACAATGATGTAATCTGAATGATACCTCCAAAACTAGTGTGGACCTTTTAATACCTCTCCAAGGTGCTATTTAGTTGGGGCAAGAAGGCTTTGACCTTCTGCCTTTCGGAATCCCCCCAGTAAATCAACTACATCTTGGGATCATCTCCAAATGAAATTTGCTTGCTACTCATCAGCAAGGAGACGTGATGGGATTATAAAACAGGACGGTTTTTCACTGCAGAAATGCTTGAACTCACTCCAGACAATTATGCAGCCTGCCATTTTACACATACTCTATTTCAGTACTCCTGCATCAATTATTCCATTAACATTACTGCATACTGAGCTTGAACTTGTCATTAATCCCTGGACATGGAAGGGATGGGATGTTTCTTATTCATTTCAAATGAAAAGAATAAGAAAGAAAAAAACGGGGTGGGAAAAAGGCATTTTCATGTGCGAGGCGTTGGGACATTCATTTCAGCAGCCTCACTGCCTGCTCTGGACAAAGTACTATTATCTCCCAGCCTGCTTAACGTTGGTAATTTCTACCCTAGTATGGTTTAGCTCAGGACATAATGCTGAATTTTCCGTTACCTCGTTAGCTGTCAGCTGCATTCAAAAGACCTGGTAATGAGAAAAAAGTTAATAGCTTTATTCAAAAATTAACAGAAATTAAGGTGAAAACAAAATGGTTCTGATAAGGAGGGCATTTACACTGCCTGTAAATTCAGGATATCGCCACAAACACAATGACTTATAATTAAGACAGAAATGTTAATTCCCTGAAAGAACAGCTTGGTGGCGAGTGGAACGTTCCTTTCAATTGGATGTAGCATATGTTACAGTTTAATTTTTAAAGGACACCATTTTTAATTCCCATTAATCTCCACAATTAACAGCATAATAAAGAGCCTTGCAAAATTTAACTAGTCAAAATGCCTTTAGAGAACAGTTTAGCAATAGAGCAACAGCTTTGATGCTATGAGTGGGGTGACACGCAAGGCCAGTGTTAATTAAGAGCAGAACCAGTTGCATTTTCTCACCTTCAAGAATTAGGCTGACTTGGATCCACAGGCTGCAAATGAAGTTACACTGGAGGACAGGATGGTTTGTTCATCAGCAGGTTTGGAGGTGTGTATTAGGAAGGATGACTTTGGAGGCTGAATACTTCATACTGGTGTCTGTTTTCCATTGTGTTGATAGCATGAAGTATAAATGTTATCTTTTTGACATCCCCTTTGATGAGAAAGTGCTATGGATTTTGCAGATGCTGAACAAAACCGAGGGGACCTGTGCAAAATATGAGCTTAGTGACACATCCAAGGATTAATTATTAGAAGTATCTTTAGGTATGACATAAATAGCAGAGATGGCTGAAAGGCTGTGTAGTTGGAGACCTGTACACTGCATAAAACAAGTGCAGGCTGAGACACAAATATGTGCATAAGCTGCATTGATAGAATAGTCTTGTCTGGTCAGAAAAAGGTTTTAATTGCAACTGAGTGCATCCTCCCCAGGAAAAACTGTGATAATGCATCGCTATAATCCTCATTAACATATGCTGCCTTCTACAGACACCAAGGAAGATGAGTGTAGTGAAGCGTGTTAGTGTGCTGCTGTGCAGGGAAGACACAGCCAGCCTGAAATATGCTGCCTTCAGAGTCAGTGGCGATGCCTGACTTCAAGTGAAGTGCCCTTGAGCTCTCCTAATGCACTAATAATAATGGCAAGTCTGACACTGGCTTTTCCCTAGGATTTATTATTTTGGAAGGGAGTTGCTGATGTCAGCAGCACCCAGGACAATGTTGAATAACTACATCTCTTAAAGAGAGGCTGCCTCAGTGAGTAAACCACATCCACTTGTTAAATGGAAACCGAATCTCTTCATACTTAATATAATTTCCTTTGTCACTCTGAGTGATTGTCAAAGACAGAATTTCCTCTCTTACGTCTCTGTACACCACATCATAAAGAGGCTGTAGGAGCAAATCCTGCTATTTCGTACAACTGTCATTTTGCCAGAACTTAATTCTTCCCAAAAGCATGTTGCTGCCCTCTGCTTCCATGGCTGCATGCTGGGCAGTAGTCAGGCAGAATGGGTGGGTTGGAAGACAGTTGACTTATCCCTGGCAAATGGAAATGCATGAATAAATCAGTTTTGTACCCCAGTGAGGGTTCATCTTTGACCACTGCTGCGCCAGGCTGAAATCTGTAACTGTACCCAGGTGGGTCGAAGTACCAAGGGATTCTCTTTGGTAGGTGGCCTGTGTGCTGTCCTTTGAAATGACTGGGCTGAGACTTAAGTTCTTGATTCATCTAACCATGAAATAATTAACTGGAGAGAGTATTTTTACATAATGCTGACTGATAAGAGAAAAGAAGGAGCAGGAGCCAGGAACACTTATAAGACATTGAGGCGGGAAAGACTATCCCAGGAGACTCTTCTAGCAGGTAAGGAAAGCAGAGATGTTGTCTTTGTCTTTTAAGCAGACATCACACACTGCCTGTGGGAATGGGAGCAGTTCTCACAGCTACATATACCTTCTCCCTTCCCCACCATCTTCCCCAAACAAAAGTCAGCAGGCAGAGGGGTGGCTGTGGGGATGCTGGTTCTGACCTTCTTACACACCAGGTAGATGCCGTGGTGTGGGGTACAGAGGCGAGAACTCCTCGAGGGAAAGTTGTATTGAAATGAAGTCAGGATACGGCTGTTGGTCTCCTTCAGCCCTCAGAGCTTGCTTTCAAGCAGTAAATGCTTGGTGTAAATTTTCACCCTTCTGCTGGTCACCTAATGGTAACACTCTTTCTGTGCACGCTGAAGATGGAGGAGGTTGTTTGCAAGCACACATCAAACCATCCAGTCATGGTGTGGGGTGTTTTGTTTGTTCCTGTTTTAACCAGCATGAAGCTCTATTTACCAGTGCCTCTCCGTCACCATCAGTACCATGGTACAGTTGAAGAAAAACACACAAAGCTGAACAAGAGCCTTTCTCTTTCACGAAGATATGCACAACAGGATCAGCAACAGCAATAGGTTTTAAGAGCTTGTTGCTGGAAATCCCATTAACTGGAAATTCCAGCCCACTGGCTCTTCAGCCTGACCTTGAGTAGGTTGATAGGCTCCCTGTGCTCCTGCTTTCAAGCCTCCTGTTTCCAGCAGTATCGCTTGACCTTGGCTGTGTGGTGACACTACTTCCAAAGTTTCTGATGCTCTTTTGTAGTTCAGAACTACCATTTCCACTCAAGAGTGGTGTGGGGGGATGATTAGGAAGAATGGTTTGACAGTTCTCTAATTCTTCAGTGCTACCTGTTTTAGGGCAATTCGTTCTGGAACACTTTCATAGTCTTAATCTGTCACCTAGAATTTCTGTTTTAACAGTTTTCTGACTGGAGAAAGGGTAATGTTTTATATGCTGGTACTGATGGCTGTGCTTCTTATGTTTCCAAACTGCACAGCATGTTTTTCCTCAGCCTAATACCCTCATGAATGCAAGAACAGCCTTTCTTCTAAGAAAAAAGAATCAACAGCCTGAGTATCTGTTTCATAGTCCCCTCCATATGTGTAGGGAATGGGGATAACAAACTAACCTTTCTTCCAGAGGCTAATTGGATTTCGCACAGTTTGGAAGCACTACTAATTCACCAGATACATTAAATTCAGCTTTAACATTCCTACTGGGTTTCTTGGCTGTTGACCTTCCTCCCCTCCCTTGCTTTTTATTCTATTCTATTTCAAATGCAGCCATTTCCAGTACTTAAATAAACAGGCTCCTTGTGCTGCAGCCCTTTTGACAGCAGTTTCTTCATGCATGAAGTCTTTTGCGCTGCTGCACACATACATGCATGAGTATTTCTTATTCTACTTAAATAAGCAACAGAAGTGCTTATTATGGAAATAATGCATCTTGGTCAGAAGCTGGTGTCGCTACTCTGGTTTAGTCACACTATAACAAAATAGTCCAAGTGGACATAAAGCACTTGGAATCAACCTTCTGTAGTTCTATGGCCTAATTGAGAGGATCTGCATTTTTCACCAATAAAAAGGTGTGAAAATTCCCTCTTGCATCAAAGAAAGCACTTGATCCTTATGACTTGCCCAGAATTTTCTCTTCTGAAGGTGAGAAATCTGTACAGAAGAGTGGAGTGGATTGTTTCAATCAAACTATGTAACATAAATGTAAGCTGCGACTCTCATGAATGCAAGAAAAGGTTGAGGTCCCTAAATAATGTTTTAAAGAATGGAAATCTCAAGTTGCTATTGAGAGATCAAACTATGAGCCCTGAAACCTAGATAATAGAGATGATTTTTCCTACTCTTCAAAATGGCTCACTGCAAACACAGCAATGAGGGTACAGCACAACCATAGTCTTCCCAGGTTTCCATGTAGATGTTTCGTGGTGGAGGGGAGCAGAGATGGAAGAGCAGATGACTGAGTCCCCTCCCCTCACTGCTGGGCAAATCAGAAAAGGGGTCCCCAAAGTGAAATTGCATGTACTTCTATGGCATGGGTTGGGCATCCAGGAGTGCTCCTGATCCATTTCTGAATGTCAACATCTGTGCTTTTTCTGCTCATCTTTCTATTGCTGATCCATTTTAAGCAGTATCTTTTCCAAAAAGTGGATAAATAATTCTCTTTCCAGGAATGCAAATGTGGAATATATTGAGTGGGTGTGTGCATACTTTAAAGAAATAATTGAATCCAAACATCTCTTCTTTTTAAATGCAGGAAACCAGAATCTAATAAAATGTAAATCAATTCAGTGTCTGCTTTGGGCTTGCAGTATCAGACTGTTAAGAAAAAATGTATTAAGTGCTGTGCATTCCAATGTCAACATCTTTATTTTCCATCCTATCCCTTTAACCCCTTAAGTCTCCTGAAATCTTTTTCTTTCTGGACATGTGAAGAAGAGCTTGTCAGAAAGCAGTTCATGTGAAGTCTGCTCTCTATGTTCTTTTATTCCTGATACTCACTCTGTTGCATGACCTTGCTGAATCTTCCTGTGGAGAAGGCTGTGTTTCGTTTCTATACCATGCTTAATTGATTGCAAACACCCAACTGATGGATCGTAAAGCATAGTTGCCTTTGTGACTTAGGACTTTGGCTTCTCAGAAGAGCTGAAATAAACATACCACTGCCAGTTTGACTTGGGGTACAAGTGCTGGAATATAAATAAGTCCTTCAGATTTCTGGTTTGAGTTAAAGCAGAATTCAAACAGATTTTAGTTCCACTCGCAGCTCAGTTAACTCTCAGTGCCTGTCTAGCTGCTAGTCTGACTTCCTTAGCTCTATCTAGCATCTAGTGCTGGAAGAGAAAGGGCATGAGCAAGCATCTAAAATACATTAATTGTCTTTAGCTAACAAATGGTCGGATGTCTTCAATTCTACAGCATTTATCAAAGCAACTTAGAAAATGAGTGTGTCTAAATTCAGTTGTGCTCTGGATGGGCTTTATGTGTGTTCAGCACGCAAATTGTCTCTGCAGCCTTTTTGGCTTAAAGTTGTTGTCTCTGAAGACAATTTTCTCCCTTTTCTAAACTCTGGAAGCCTACAAGCTGAAGAAATATGATTTAAAGAAAGCAGGTGGCCATCTCTTTTCTTTGAGCATAACCATTAGATCTGCAGAAACTTAGGGAGCAGTTGAAAGCTACCTATGTACTGGTATTGCTTTCTGTTCTGCTGTCTAAATTCTTAAAGAGGAGGGATATTACAGAGAGAACACTTAGCAAAATCATTATGACTATGGGAGAGAGGAGCAGAGGGAGAAGCCCTGCACTGGCCCTCACTGATCCAAAGACTTGAATAGAGTCAGGCAGTTGGTTAAAGATGACATCCCCAAGATGGAAGATGTTCAGCCCCTGGGTTGAACCCATGGTGGTATTATTCTGAATCTCCTTTGTCAGACCTCTGCTGGCTGTTTAGCCAGAGGTCTTTCCTCATTCCATGACATAATGGAAAGTCTGGAAGCAGGACTGCATACATAAATCACTGTTCTGAATAATCACTAGCTGTAGCATCTGATCATCTATCATTCAGCCTCACCTGGCTCCATCAGCTAAAAATAGGAACCTCTGATAAAGACATCTCTCTGAAAGGTGAAAGACAGTTCAGTTAACTCTCCTGGTGGTGTATTCCTCTTCAGGGACATGCTCTGTCATCTTCTTGGCAAACAATGATGGCCAATCCAGGCTTCCAGAGCCTCCTGCTAAAGTGGCAGCCACAGGATCTACAGAGCTCAATCCAGCAGTGAAACAACCGAAATGTGACTGGAGCCTATGTTACTGCTGTGACAATGTTCACACTTGCAGAGAGTGACAGTGAGGGCAAGCTGTGAGCCATGCAGACACAGCAAGCTGCATCATTCTGCAGATGGAAAAGGAACAAAAGGAGCTGGTTAATCATAACACCTGTTTAATGTACAGAAGGCTCTGCACGGATAGGTGATTCTAACTAAGATTGAAGTCTTCAGGCTTTTGAGTCCTGATTCCTTCTAGTTATTTTATTTATTAATGAATTACACTTTTTTAAATGCTGCTGCTGCCTCCTGGAGGATGGTAGAAATAGCCAGTTATTCACAGCTGGGCAGGTATATATCCTGCATGTTTACTGCTCCTTTTCCAGCTGAACTCACAATACCTGTAGCAGAACAGATATTTCAGCAGACTGTGAGCTCACATCCAGAGAGATGCTTGAGGCAAGCTCCATTTTGTCAAAACCCTGAAAAATGCTTAGCTCTACAACTGCTGCATTAAAATGAACATCTCTCAGAAGGCCCCATCTTTCCTTTCTGCAATTAAAATTGCTGCAGCAGACGCTAATGGACTGTCACTGCAGAAATGCCCTCCTGGAAATCCCTGCTATATTGTCCTCTCTGGGAAGGTTTCTCTAATATAAGCAGAGAAGGATTTCATTTAACAAGAGTAGAAACCACGCTTAATGAAAACCTAAGGAACTGTGAACAGTTTTGTACTCCATAAAATGTCTGTTGATCTCCTCCAACTTCTTTTTCCTTCATAATATATCATAAAGTTTGGAAAAAAATCAAACCTTGTCATAAAGGAAAATGTTACCATCAAATCTATTAGAAAGAATTGCTTTGTGAGAAATACATTTGTGCCTCATTGACCGGAGTGTGAAGATTTAGCTTCCTTCATTGAAATTGCTTAAGATACAGGAAATGGAGAGGAAACATTTAATGCACTATGAGCCTTTTAAAATCCATGTTGTCTTTTTAATCCCAAATTTCAAATTAAATATTATCCTCCTTTAAACATTTATCTTGGAAATCAATGCTATTTATCCTTGTCTGCTGTAATTATAAACATGAGTTTCATTTCTGTTAGAAATGAAAAAGCTTGTAAGCTTAACAATGGAAAAAGACAAAATCTGACTAATTTGATGGTTTCCAGTGTCATTGCTAAGGGGGCATGATAACAGTCATCAAGAAAATCACCATTTTCATGTAGATCCTTGCACTAGCTGGTTACTATCAGCTTTTCTTTTGTGCCTTCATAAACGTATAGCTAAAAGCAAAATGCGGCATTTTAAAGTACTGATCTTCAGGTATCAGCTGGGATGAATTCTTGTTGATGTAAACTTTCTTTCAGGGTTTTCATGGTGTTCCAGACTCATTATTGGATAGAATTAGAATAGTAGATGAAGTGAAAGCAGAACATAGACTTTCAGAACAGTCCCAACTGCTTGGGGGGAGACTTGTGCCAGTTTTAATTAACTTTTTTAATTGAGAAAACATGAGAAAAAAAGACTTTTGAAGAATGAACCTAAGAAGACTTACAGAGTTACTCAGGAGTCACTAAACCCCCCCAAACAATTAGTGCAGGGTAGAGGTTTGGATTTGCTTGTCAACAACATCCCTGAAATGTTCCATACAGGCTGATAAGGTCTCGAACCAGGTATCATAGAATCACAGAATAGTTAAGGTTGGAAAGGACCTTAAGATCATCCAGTTCCAACCCCCCTGCCATGGGCAGGGACACCTCACACTAAACCATGTCATGCAAGCCTCCCTATCCCAGCAGAGCAGCCCACAATCCTGCTTTCCAGCTAGCATCCTCTTTAGCTTCACATCCTTCAGGAATGAGCATTTCCAGGGCTTTCTCTGAGGCTTTTCTTTGTCTATGCACTGCTTAGGCAAGCTGGCTCTGGTGCTGTAAGATCCAGCACTTAAGACCCATGTTTTCACAAAGGAAGTTTACTCCAGCAAGTTCATGTAGACAGCAATACATATGGGGCCTGTTTCAGGGACATCAGTAATGATCCAGGACTGAAGTTTAATCAACCAAAGGTAAATAGAAAATACCACACACATGGTGGACATGAGCAGCACAGCTAAAACTGTATAACATGTGCTCCTTGTTGTTGTGTGGATTTTGCAGTGTTTTCCACTATCTAATGATAGTGGGGTTGCATTTTGGCTGTCTTTTATGCCGTGTTGTGGTGAGGTCTTAATAGTGGAAGTTACAGCAGGAAACAAAAGGGAACAAATAAACCAAATGCAGCACTTACTGTTCCCTGAATATCAGGAGCTCAGCAAGGAGATAATCTCATTTCTCTACCTGCAGCAGTGCTCATCCAGACAGCTCTTCATAATTGTAAAATACACATAATAACCTACTATCTGAAGGGGCGAGAATGCAGCGAAGTGAATTCCAAGTATCTCTGCTTGACATGTAATCAGGTTTCTAGCCTTGTGCATGCTGGTAGTTTGTGGGGGCTGTGGAGAGTTTAAGGACAAAATATGCACTTTGACTTACGACCTGCAGACAATAAACGCACCTGTAGGTTCTGTCTGACTTCATCTAAAAGGCTGGGAAATGTATGAACCTGTATGTGGTGACCCAGCTTTGCACGTTTAACTGTGCAGTGGTTTCTGTAGTGAAGGGTGAGCTAAGCAACACTTCAGTTTGTGCCATGGCATAAGTATAATACTTAGCATTCAGATGGGAACCAGTGTATCTTGCCAAGCCCAATCATTTGCAAATGAATTGGTGCCAGCATCCTCAGGGGGAGGACTGTAATACCGAGTGCTGGTTTGAAATGTCATTTACCATGGGAGAATTCTCTATAGGTAACATGTTAATGATTTTCAACCTAATTTTAGGCAAACAGGAAGTGGGATTCACTGAAGTTTGCAAAGATAATTCTACCTTTGATCAAAGCTATAGCAGATTTCAGCTTGCTCAGTTTTGAAAGTCATGCTGATGTGAAAAGCAAGCTTTTTGCTAATGTTTGGCATCCTATCCAGAGCTGGCAATCTCAGGCAGTGCTTTAATTATACATTATATTAACCAGTGTGAAATACTGAGCTTTATTAAGATATCCAAAAGCCTGCTTTATAGTTTATTCATTAGAGCTTGAAATGAGTTTTTCACAGTCCAGCTCAAAGAGATCAGTAGATATGGAAATTCAGCTCTAAGTTTCCCCCCAGTTACCTCCACTCCCTTGCAATGCATCTGCCCTCTGTTAAGACCAGAGTATCCAGACATGCCAAAACACTGGGCATCAGCTGTTAGCCTCACACCTCCATTATAAAAGTCAGTGCCAATCTTGTGCACATCTCCCCTCCCTGGCCTTCTGTGGGATGGGCAGCCCTGCAGTGAGGAGTGGTGCTTTACCATCCCATGTCTGGGTGGCAAAAGCAGGGAGAAGGAGACACAACCTCTGGAGTAAATCTGTGCATTTAAATGCTGCTTGGGTGGGAAGGGTGTCCGGTGATACTTTTGGCCTCTCCCTCAATGGTCAGATAAACCTTTGGACTTTTAAACCTACCATTATAAGGCCTGCTCAGGAAGAGTCACGTTCCTGCCCCTGTGTGGGGCCCAGCACCTCTTTGCCTTTTTAGTGGTTCTTTGAGTTTTTAGGCTTTGTTGGTACTGAGATACTCATCAACATGGCACAGGGTGCCCAGAGAAGCCGTGGCTGCCCCATCCCTGGCAGTGTTCAAGGCCAGGTTGGACAGGGATTGAAGCAACCTGGTCTAGTGGAAGGTGTCCCTGCCCATGTCAGTGGTTGGAACTGCATGAGCTTTAAGGTCCCTTCCAACACAAACCAGTCTGGGATTCTACGATTCTATGGGCAGTGGTGTCCCAAGTAGCGCAGGAATGTCTGTTATTCATCAGGGTGACTTTCTGTCAACTCCTGAATGGACTGGAAAAGCCATCCCTCAGTTGCTCATAGGATTTGCAAGGTAGTTGGGAATTTCTTGGTTTTATTTACACTTTTGTGCTTGGCTTGCCTGGAGAAGCTTTGTGTGTGCCAGGCTTACAGGAAGTAGGACTGAATCAGCATGGGACAGGGGAACAGCAGAGAGGCAACTCCCTCCTGTTTAAATTAAAACTAACATGAATGACTTTGCTCTCTCTGTAGGTGACCTGTCTGCACGATTTCTTTGGGGATGATGATGTGTTCATCGCCTGTGGTCCAGAAAAATTCCGCTACGCACAGGATGACTTTTCTTTGGATGAAAGCGGTAACATCCATTGCACACTGCTCTCCAATCTGTGGCTTTATTTCCATTCAGTTGTTTGTATCACATAATAATGCTGCATGCTTCCATTCTGTTTTCCAAGACCTAGCATATGGAATTTAACATCCTTTTGTGATACTGTACAGTCAGCACATATTATGATAGGGCAAATACTGAGGTAGCCCAAGTCAGAATAGATGGACTACTGCACCATTTGACATTTACTGGCAAATCTTGTAGTGTCTATCCAGTTTAGGTCTGATAGATACATTTTTCTTGAGAACTAAAGGACTCTTGTCCTTACATACACACGTGAATATTAAAATATGAGAACAAGCACAGTAAGAAGAAAAATCACTCCACTGCTTTCTTCTGCTGATCCAGAAAGCAGGACAGTAATTCCCTTTTCTGGGGAAAAGACTAGGACAGCACCATTATTTGTCCCTGTTTCAACTGCAAGCACAGTTCTGTAATAACGTGAACCTCTATGATCAATTAAGCCATGAAATCTCTGATTTCACAGAATATACAGAGCTTGCTTGAGTGTATTGCCCCTACCCCACCTGGTAACCATGCACATCAACAGCTCAGGCTGTCTGCTAATGCAGCAAGAGTAAATTAGTGTAACTTTGACTATTTAAACTAGAAGAAAATGTGATATCCAAACATTCAGGCTCATTTCCCAAAGCTCTAGGTATCCTGTATAAGGAACATGAGCCCCATGCATTCTTAGATGCTACAAAGTGGCTCAGCATTGAAGACCAAAGAGAGCTTTTGCTGTGTACCAGGAAGTCAAGCGGCCTCTAATCTTCAACTACTGTATTTTTATCACTCCTGATTTTATTTGATGATGGAACTTCTGACCTGTGTACTCCAGATGAACCTATGTGATGCTTTAGGGTGATTCAAATGAAGTTTCCAAGGTTCCACTGCAACTTTGAAGGCAGAGAATAAAGCCCATGTCAGGCTGGGGAAGTGATCTGTAACCTGAGCTTCATCATTTTAACACTCAGCAGTTGAATCAGCTCCATGGGGAATTCCACACTGCAAAACAGTTTGGATGCAATCCTAGCAGAACAACTTGATGGGAAGCCCAGCTCTCTGCCTACACTCCTGGTTACTACTGATTTTTCCAGCTTATTTCTTGGCTTATTTCATTAGCAAAAATAAGTGAAGCTTGCTTTTGGGAGGGCACCAAGTAACTGCATCTAGTGGTGGTATTTTGAGGGGAGTAGGGGGGCCCTGCACAGCACAAGAAGCAAATGAGGTGCTATTAGCCAGCAGTGTTTCCCTGTTACACACCCGTCATCCTTCCTTGTTACAAGTCAGATGCTGTAAGAGTCCTGAGGTCTTGCAGATGAATGTCACTTACTAAAATCTCCTCTGTCATGGGGTGCTTTTTCTTGCCTGTTAGGATGACATGCACTTGGATTGCTGCTTATTATGTTCACTCTGGCAGGAGATCAGGAAGCAAAATGAGAAATAGCATAAGAGAGGATTATGTCATCTCTTTTCTCCTGGCTGCCCACCACAGCTTCCGCCCTCTAATCCCCGTTGCTGAGACATTGCTCTGTCTCATTCGTACCTGCTGGCTTCAGCATCAGCCCATGTAAATGTCATGGCCCCTGTGATGTTTAGAGGCCTGTTTACACTAACTTCAGCACAGTCAGGTTTCCACCTTTTGAACCTTGTCTCAAGATGTGCAAATGCTCAGTGATTGCCTTTGGTGTACTGACACTTGCCAGCGGCTGAGCTGGAAGAATTCCTCAGTGACAGCCTTTCTGTGCTGGAAGATGCAAAGCAGAGTTTCTTTCAAAGGATTTAATCCCCTGGGAAGAAAATAAATCTGAAAGCTCTTGAGAAGATGCAGCACAAAAATTTCTGCTTTTCAGAGTTCTTTTAGGGAGTAATTGAGGTGATTAAACATGGATGTCTGACACCCTCTGAGGCCCCCTTCGTTTCTGAGATACCCACCTATCATGTGGGTAGGAGACCCACCAGGTGACCCAGGGGGCCTGTACTCTAGTGTATCTCACATAGCATCTGGTGCCTGTGGCTGGGCAAATGAATCATGTTCTGCCATCAAAATGTTTTTCTGGTTTTATTAAACAGCTTTATACATATAATATATATATGTGTGTGTCTTTAAAATATCCCTTCTGCAGTGGCTGAAGCTGACTTTTGCCCATATTGCAGCTTGGCTGGTCCACAGCAGGAACAGTTATTTGCATACTCTCCCTAGTGGCTATTTCACAGTGTCTCTTCAACACTATATTCGTTAGTATCAAGGAGGGAAAATCTATCTTCCACACTCCCCCAGTTATTACTATTCTTTATGCATAAAAAATTGGGGCTATATCAACACTGGAGCCCTCCAAGCCTTCCTGTAGCATCATCTGTGAGAGTCAAGTACCTCTGATAAAAACCCCCACACCACCTTCTGTCCCTGATTTACAGTGTCCAAAATCCATTTAGCAGGAGAGAGAATAAACTCACTGTAGGTTTATATATCCCCATGCAGTATGCCTGGAGCACAGGACATCCTCTCTTCATATTCTTATACTGCATGACCCAACAGCAAACTCTCTCACAAACTGTCTGCAAGAAGAAGAGACTGATTCTTGACTGCTTGAGAATGGGGAAAAATTTAAGGCAATTACATTTGTATAGGTATAGTGATATGTAAGTAAATAAACCATACATTTAGGTCAGACAACTTGGTTTTGGTTGACCAAGTATTTGTCCACTATGTGTGGATTCCTGTTAGGGAACCCAGTCAAGGGATCCTCAATCCAGCCCATGCATGCTGAGCTGAACCTTTCCATAAAAAACAGCCTGTATATGGAACATCTAATTCAGTCTGTAAAGAAGCCCTGGTTTTCATGTCTTGGTGAGGACAATCTGCTGTAGGAGATGAGGTGAGACCAGTTGGAGTTTGACAGAAAGGAAATCCCCTTTTTATTGCCTCCTTCTTAACTGGGTAAAGTTAGTAACTCCAGGGGTGAAAAGTGCTTTTGCTGTTAGCTCTCAGTGTAAATAAACCCTGGGTTTGAAGATTTGGCATGCCTGAAGTCCTGGGACACACAGAGGTTTGTTAGCATTTCGGTTCCCTTCTGCAGGACACTGCAGAGCGTGTTTACATTTTCCACTTTTCCTGGAGTATTTATTTTTTAAGAAAACACAAGTTGGGGTTCGCATCTGCTCATATCTTTAAGCACATAAATCTCCTATAAACTTTTTATGCAAACCTTTCTGAAAGGGATGAGTGGCCGGGACAGAGGAGGTGTTCTATGAACCCATTTTGTCTTCTTTGCTTTCTGCATCTAAAAAGTTGCAGCTTGTTGAAACCAGAGAAGAGATCGATTGAGGCTGGGTGAAAGCCTCCTGGGGCAGATGTCCCATCTGCCACTTAGCGACCTTTGTGCCATGCTATGAGCTGTGTGCTGGCTTTCTGCACCTGCAGAAAGTGCACTCAGCACTCCTACTACTTGGTCTTCATGGAAGGGTTAGAATGAATTAACTGTTTTTTTGGCCTGATTCTTGCCTCAGTCAGCGTTGACCATTTTCACTGTGCTCTCATTGTGAGAACCAAGGCAAGGGGAAGGGCAGAAAATCTTTGGTGGGACACAGGTATAGAGATGGGCCCCGCTAAGGAGCTGCCCTGACCTGGACATACACTGTCTCAGCTTCTTCTCTTGGAGGAGCAAAGCTGATTTTCTTCTTGCCTTTCCTCTAAAAGTCTCCTTTGTCTTCTGGTGAAAATACGGAGAGAGCAGATTTTCACTTGTTATTAACGCTTTCTACAGATCTTTGGAGACAAAGCACCAAGCTGCCCACGGATCTTTCATGGTGTCCATAAGCAGAGACATAACCACAGTTGCTGTCTGTTCCCTTAGAGTGCCGGGTGATGAAAGGGAGCCCTGCAAACGCCACGGGCAGTAAGTCATCTCCCACCCCTCAGAAGAGCTCAGCAAAGAGTCCAGCCCCCATGCGCCGGAGCAAGTCTCCAGCCGATTCAGGTAACCACCAAGATGGTGAGTGATTGTTTTCTGGTGTTTGAATATTAACTGTGCTCAAGAGAAAAACACACACTGTGGGTTTTTGGATGCACTGACCTTTGGCATTGCCATATGAAGCTTTGCCACTTTTTAATAACAAGAAGCTTGTCCTAGTGAACAGAGGCACTTAATATCTATTGGAGAGGCTTCCTCTGGTCGGTTAAGTGCAGTTGTGGCTTTAGGTCATCTCACCTCCAGTGTCACAGCCTTCTGCCCTAACTGCATTTTAAAAGCAGTATCCACGTCACAGGCAGGAAATCAAGGCCCAGAGTGCTCTGATGTGTTCCTTATAGATGCAGACTGATTTAGGAGAAACTCCTGTGCAATGTAAATGTTCATTATTGTACAGGTCAGAAATGTCTCCTCATCATTATTTAAAGAAGACCAGTGACCTTGAACAGAATTGGTCATGGGTTTATTGATGTGACACTGAGACGTTCATTCCTGGGGAAGGAAAATGGGAATTCCAACCAGCTACAGCAGCTTTCATCATTTGAAATGCCATTCTCCCTCTTCAGTAGCAACTGGATTAATAGTGTGCACACCTGGAGAGCTGCAGAGCCTATCAGTTAAAGGCCAGGCTGAATATCACAGTTTTAGTACTTGATAGTTTTGGGAGTCGTGGAGAGTTTTGGAGTCATGTAGGAGAGGGTGGATGTCATAAATTGCATTTCAGCTTGATGGAGCACATTCCATGCTGCATATGAACACCACACAACAGCTGACCATCAGTAGGTACTGGACTACTGGACGTAAAATTCTCTTGAAAGTATTCAGAAAGATTTTCCCCAGGAAGCAGTTCATTTGTTTAGGGTCTCTTGATGTTCTCCAGCTACTTGAAAATACTGTGAAATTGGTTGGCACATGCTAAGACTGTGATTTTAAAAAAGGTATTTCTCTGTAAGGTGATTCTGCATTTATAGAGTTTTCCTTCAGGACCACAGTGTTGGCTGTCCTTAAACTCAGGCTTGTAACATCCTATAAAGCTTTTACAATCCCAAATGCGTGGTGAAGTTGTGTAGGAACATTGAAGGCATGATGCAAAATATGTTGTTGATTTAAAAAAACCCCAAACCATTCCCATTCAGTGATGTGGGAGTCAGCTCACACATGAGGTGGGAAACAGCATTTGAACCTCCTCTGTAAGCATCAGGTGTTAATTACCACCAGAACTAGACTTTACTGCAGGAACCTACAGTCTAATGTGAAATGGCAACTATTGTGTTCCTGATTTTAACTGATTGAATGACTTGCAGGAACTAAACAGTGAGTCATCGGATGCAGTTTAATGAACATGGTTAGTGGAGCCTTTCAGAAGGAGATTAAAACAACCAGCAATGCTGAACAATAGCCAGCTCCTGGAGTTAAGTCCAGTAATGAAGGACAAATCAGGTTCCTTTAATCCATTTAGACAAGGGTCTTTCTACTTCCTTGTGTTGTCAGTACAGGAAAAAATGGCAGCCTGTCCTGCTTAATGAGAACCAAAAACCAGACTGAACTCTTAGCACTGGAAAGGTACTCACAGACTTGTTTTCTCAGTGCAGAGAGAAAAAGAGTATCATCCTGTGGTTTTGTCCCTTGAATCTGTAATAAAATGAGTGGGTTTACACATTGCTTAAGAATCACTATTTGTATTTAGTTGGATTTTGAAGTTATCACATGAAAAAGGTAAGGAATGTTGAATGAAGCCTCATTAATAAAACATGATCTGACCCTTTTTTCTTTTTCCCTTTTCCCAGAATTCTCACCTATTTAATTTGTGAAATGATTCAAAAGCAGTTTTATTTCAAGTATATAAAATATTTTTGCTATGTGTTTGATCTGTACCCATTTATACCTTTTGTCTTTGCTGTCTTTCATTATGCTATGGTTGTCATATCAGAACTTGGTGGTTTTTTGATTCTGAGTGGGTTTCTGTATGTTTTTTTTTTCCACCCACTTTTCCATGTAGGTTTCTGTATGGGTATTTTTCCACCATTGTCTCTAAGGCCTTTGTGACATATGTGGGCACTGATGTAAATGCAGATTCTGAAGTTAATTTCCACGCTGCTTGTGTTGAAGAAGTCTGAACCCTCCTCATTACAAGCACCACAGTTACAGAAAGTGATGTTATTTTCTTCCATTTCTCATCCTGATTGTTCCATTTCCCTGTTAAAGCATATGGGAAAATGGAACATAATGTATCAGCAGCAAAAATGAGTATGCAGTGGATTTACATGTGGACAGTTGTCGACATGCACTGCCCACAGAGGCAGCTAAGGCTTAAAGTAGATTGAGCATGCACAGCTCTCCCTCACTCCTTGGCAAGAGCTTCAGTGTTGCCAGCAGATAGTGGACAAAGGTAATAAGCTACTGTTACACCACAGAGAGAACAGGAAAAAACTGCTTCAGCAGAGCTTGCTACTGCTAATTCTGAGGATGTAACATTGACAGCATGCAAACATCGCATCCGCTTTCCCTTCCACTAGCTGCAGGAACACTTCTGATCTTTGTGTGTCAACATAAATAAACCACATCTTATTCACAGCTGTGAAAATGCTTTGTGCCCAGCAGCAGCCATCCTCCACACAGACTGGGGTGGCTGGGGACTTGTGTTTTACTCCAGTCTTCTCCACTGATGCACTCTGTGGCTTTGAGTACATGATTTAAGCTGTTCATGTCTTCTTTCCCAGTGGGTCATGCAAGACAGTGATAACCAATCTGTATACAGAGCTCTGTAATCTACCCATGGAATCATGCACAGGAAAGAGCTTTGAGGCTCTTTATTTGAGGCTTTTTGTGTATTATGAAAACATTTGGAGAATAATATTGCTAAAACCAAAGCTATCATCTCACAGACTGCCAGAGACAAAAGACATCTCCAGTAGCAGAGTGACTGCAGCTTGTGCTCCAGACCTGCAACAGAAGCAAGCCACACTCAAGCAAGGCCACCATCCACCTCCCAGTGGATCAGAGACTGCTCCAGCAGCCTGCAGACCCTAATGCTTTCAATCCTGCTGCAGAAATTTGTCAGTTATGCAGGTGAATGAGTACAGCTGTGTGGCCTGATGCTGTGTTAGCCATCATCATAGACTCTGTAACTTCCCATTTGAGCTGATTTGTCAGCCTGGAAGCTTTCTATGTAGGGATCTGCCTTTTGTGCTAGGTGATCTCCATTCATCTTAGATATCCTTTGCTCCTTCTAGTTTTCGCTGTGGATTTAGTGATTATGTCTTAAGAAGCATAGATCCAGGTATAACTAGCTTTCTGGCAGACACACAGAGTGTACCGCTATTTGGAGTCCAGTTTCCTGTGATGGTACCCAAAGCTTTGCTCCTGACTCTGGTCTCTGGGGCCACCTCTGCATCAGAACAACAGCAGAATACAGAAGGAAATATATGTAGCAAGAATGTAGATCTAGCACTGAAAAGGAAGCGGCCTCTAAGCTGCTATCACCAGCTAGATGTGAACTGGAAGGTATTCGACTGTCTTGTTACAGCAGTCCTGGTAGTGAGCCACCTAAGGAGTGGTCAGCTACCATCCCAAAATAACAAGGATTAACATGGAGCAACAAAGAACACAGAAACAAAATACTGTATTAGAAAACTTCAGGACAAAAGGCTGTGCACAGAAGTGCAACCACACAGAGAGTGTCAGCTCACGCTGCACTGATTCGAGTTTGCTGGTTGAACTGCTACCTCCTGCCAGAGGTAATTTGCCTCCTGCCTCGATGTGTCATGGCCTTACCATGAAAAGCTCAATTCCCTCTGGGCAGCCAGAGCCCTTCAGCTCCAAGGGTAGTCAAAAAATAAACTGGACATTCTCATCCACAGAAACATGTTAAACACTTTTCTTGGCACAGTGCTGCTACCTCTTCATTTGCCATACAGCCATTAAAGGAATGAAAAATTAAACGAATGAATGAGCATTAAATGAATGGATGAAGAAGGAAGAAGTGTCTTGCTATAAGCAGATGGTAACAGACCACAGTCCTTATATACCCAAGGGGAATACCTTTTCTTTTTCTCATTAACCCCAACCTATATATATATACTTTCTCAGCAACACTAGTGTGTATCTGTTTTGATCCAGCTATTCCTCCAGACACTGTGTTGATCATTCCATCATGGGTCTGTTTTCACCTCTTGGTTCATTTTGTCTGGAAGGCCCTGGCTTTGCCAGCAGTTCCCACTGGGCTTCCAATATATCCTTTAGTTTCCCATCTCTCTGTTGCTGGAGCTGGGATACAGTCTTTCATCTATATCCTCCATGTAACTCCCCCAGTATGTTGCTTCCAGCAAGGCGTCATCAGGAAAACACAGGAGGGTTTTACTTCTCCCTCTACAGGAATATATCCACATACCTTTCTCTTGTCTGTCTCCCAGATGTTAGCTAGTAGAGCTGAACCAGTTTCTCATATATCAGGTGTGAATTGAGACTGGAAGGGATTGGTGTCTCTGTCTGGTCTTAGTTGAGCTTGCTTAGGTTGCTGTGCTTTTGTATGGACTGAACATGCTAAGAAAGACATAGGCAATAGAGAACATACAAAAGAAGTTTTCTAAGGTTTAGAAACTACTTTGGGAGGAAAGGTTGAAGAAAATGGACTGATTCAGCTTAGGAAAAGAGGAAGCTTGAGAAGGGACAATTTAACACTCTTGAAATGCATTTGAAGTATTAAGAAGAGGATAAGGACCGACTTTCCTGTGCTCCTGTCAGGGACAGAGACAGGACATGGGTTTAATCTTTAATAAAAGATAAGCAGATCAACTATTAGGAACACCTTTCAATTACAGGTGTCTGAATCACTACAGCAGATCTCCCTGGGAGCCTGTGAATCCCTGACAAACCTGGGGCTTCTAAAATATAAAGTCTCTATTGGGGATGACCCAAATATATTTGATGCCAATTTAGAGCAGACAATTGGAGTTACAAAGCTTCTATGGTTATCTCTATTCTAATTTCTGTGAAAGTCAGCTTTGCTAAATGACATAGCTTAGAGCAATAAAATCCAGACTAAACTACACCTGCAGTATACCATCCTATTCCTTCTACTAACAGCCCTGATTTGGCTCAGCCCATGAGCAGGGCTCTGAGACACTGCTGCAGGGCTTTAATTTCTCCATCCTCTAATGGATGGGTTTGGGTAGAGGGACAAAAGCATATTCACAAGGCAGCAGCAATTAGCAAAACAGATACAGAACGTCAGTCTGTCCTGACTGCAGATCTGGCTCCCCAGGGTCATTATATATGAATGTGTTAAAAAGGCAGCAGATGTCTTTTGGATTGCACATGAGATAGAGCAGCTTGTTATCCCACTTGTGCTTACTTATGTTCTGCTAGCTGACAACCCACAGTGTGCATCCAGTGGAGAGAGCATCCTCACAAAACGTGATGAGAAAAGGGTGCCAGCACTGCAGACCAAGTGCCTGGAAGTTAGGAGGTGCCTGAGCAGAGGATGCCTGTGTAATCTGAATTCTCCCACTCCTGAATGAACACTACAATGGAGTCTTTATTTTTCCCTCAGACTTCTCTGTCCTGGGGGCCAGGATGGCTTGTACTCACTAAATGAGCTGCTATTTCTACATCTGCTTTATGCTATCCTTGTTCTGGTTGTTGCCTGTCTTTATTCTTTTGGTGACTCTGCAAACCCTGTCCTGGAGACAAAATCATCCACATATTTCATGGTTCTTTTTCTCATTCATGTGATGTATGAGCATGTACTCCTGAAAGTAGGAACTCACCTGCAGAACCCTGGGAACCCCAATGGAGCAGGAAATATTAACCTTATGTTACAAATCGATAAAAAAAGAGGTATCTCCACACACTTTGAGCACTCACTGTGATACTTGGCCCTGCTTTTACCAGTTCTGTTCATTGACAGAAATGTGAGTTCAATCTCATGTATAGGTCTTGGTGTTTGTCACTGTTGGAAATTCAGGCCCAGAATTCCAGTCATCCAAGCAAACCTGAGCATCACTCAAAGTAATAACTGCATATGAGAAGTTTGGCTAAAATATCTATGGGAGAAGCAGGCAGAAAATTTCATTTCCCTGGATCTCTCGGCATCTCAGACATGACGTGATTCTATATTCTCTGTCCTCCCTCTCATGTGCTGAGCAAACTTGATTTATCTCCTAACTACAGATTGTCTTGTGCATCGAAGGAGGTAAAGGTAAAAAGGAGGTACGCATGTTCGTGCAATTAAGGAATGTGTCATAAGCACAAAGGGGCTTTAAAGTAAACTGTGGTTGCAAAAGAAATGCAATGACATAAATAAGATGCAATACACAAACATTAATGTGGTGAAAAAAACCCGAATGAATTTAAGTGAAAGCTGGTTATACAGAATGGTTTCCAATAGTTTAGCTCATGTGAGATCCTGAGCTACCCGAAGTCATCAGTTACACACCACCCAGGATCTGCCCTTTGCCTCTGGCTATTTTCTTGCATTTGAGTTCAGAAGAAATGTGTGCAAAGGTTGATTATGAACAGTATTCTTCATTAGCAGACAGAGAGAAAATGAAACTGGACTTCTTAATCGTTGCTCCTGCTGCAAGACTCTCAGTGTTTGTAATGATACACATCAGTCTTACTGGGTTTCTGGTTTGAGTGTCACATCTGCTTCTTCATTGGTGCTCATAAAATATTAACATCCCTACTGTAGCACTTAAAAGTCTCATTGTATTAGGGAATTTCTGTCCTCCCCTGCAGCAATTACATCTATTTGCTGCGCACTGACTGTTAGCTGTTCTTCCAGTCTTAATACTTGTGGAAGGGAAACTCGGGTTCTTTGTAGAGTTGCTAAGTGGCATGTTTCATTTTAGGAAGGACTGCTTCCTGCTTCAGATGAGTGGCAATTGGAAATAAATAAAGGAAGAGGCATTTTATCAATCAGAGGTGGATTCCAGCTAACACAGATTCTGTTAGTGCTGCTGTACCCCACATTTTCTTGAATAGAAAACCCAGAGTCATTGGTGAAAAAAACCCATGAGAGATATCCAAGTTCTTTTTTTCTGAATTGCCTTCATTCTATGGCATGTAATTGGTGCACTCTGCTCTTTCCCCCACCGACCTGAAGGGCAGCTCACTTTGTAGGACTGGAGCAAAGTGAAGAGTGGCATGTCACCATGCAGAGACCAGTGTATAACAGTTTCTGGGTCTCCATAACTAGTTTTCCCCCCACCAATAAAGAATGATCTGAGTGGAATGGGGAGATGAAGGGTCACTCTGTTCCCCAATTATCAATAAATCATTATTTCTGCCACCTCTTAAGAAGCACCTATTTCCTCAGTGAGGAGCATTTGTCATGGGAAAAGATCTACATCTGATGAACAGCCTCTTCTTCCCAATAGCGCCTTCTGCACAGAAATGATAGATATGAAGGCAGAGGGCCCACATCACCATGAATCTGTTGAGACTGACCTTCTTTAATATGCCTGCAGCTCCTCTGCCCTGTGGCTTAGAGCATGTTTCTTTACACTTTGAATTCACATGTATGAGCACTACATTTAGGCCAGTGATATTGTGAACTTTAACTATGCCCCTCTTTCTCAGAAGAAGGTAACAGAAGAGGAATGAGGCTGTCTTAGGCATTAAAGCAAGAGTTATACCGGGTTTGCTCTTAAAAATACAAGACTCTCACTCCTTCTTCTTACTCTGTGGTCCTCTTCTTAGGTCTCCTCCAGACTACTTGCTTAATTTCAAATATCTGATTTGCTTATTCAGCTATTATAACTGAAACCATGTGCTGAAATCGTCCATCCTCTTGTGCCCGTGCCTTTACAGTTAGAGCAATGGGACAGAGAGACGTTAGGCACTCAGAGAGCAGGGCAAGCTTGGATCATCACATGCTTGTCTTTTTCCCTCTGTGTGAACCATCAACACAATTAAACATGCTTTCTTTAAAAAGGGTGGGGGTTTGTGTAGTTATCTGGAGCACTGGCAACACTACTGCCATTTAAGGAAACGACAGGCAAAATATTTGGGGTATAGTTTTGTGGTTTGTGCTGTATATGTTAACATCTGGAGTAGCTTTGGGAAATGTCACTTTCTGTAGACTTGATTGGAAAATGTAGTTAAATGCTCATAAGGCCTTCAGCTTGCTGCTGCTTGGATTGCAAAACCAAAAGGATAAAAAAGACAATATACTTGAACAGAGCCAGCATGAGTTTGAGCTTCCTTCCTTTAAGTAATGCTGCTTGTGCTGGTGGAGCTGTGTGTTTACAGCCCCTGATAACAGGAAGGTCTGTATACTGGAGTTGATACACAACCTATGAATGACCAAGTTCACTATGTGTAAGTATGTCCTTATGAAATCTGTATTGTGACATCTGGCAGTTAGCAAAGACATCAGCTCACTCCAAAGAAAAGACATCAGCTCACTCCAAAGAACTTCAGCGGTAGGAAAAGCTTTATTTATAATTACTCCATTTTGTTTCCCTTCTTCTTTCTGCATAATATACTGTTGACCTTTTAGTCCAAGCAACTCTTCCAAAAGCCATTTGGTTTAAATAAATCTTTTTTTTTTTTTTTTTTAATGGAGAGTTACTGTGCCTTCTTCAAAGCAGCACGAACAAACAAAGCAACCCAGAAGGGCAGATTTTGATCTCTGCAAGAGGATTGCTGCTTGATGCGATTCTCCTGTTCCTCCCTCTGATGGACCATATTCACTTGTGGGGTGCAGGCAGTGGAGGAACACCTGCGCCAGCTCTGGTGTCTCCCCAGAGAGATGAACAGGGACATGTCACTCTGTGCTTACACCAGGGCTTCTGAAGGACTCTTTTGGTCATTTAATCCCAGCCACAGCTAACTGCATCCAGGGCATTCCAGGCAGCTGTTGTGTAATTTGCAATGATTTGACATCTAACATGTCTTGTGTAGGATCCACAGTATCTGCAGCCTCTGGTTTCCACTCATGCCTTTAAATGCCATGTGGTTTTAATTGCATTACACAGTTTGAGAACACAGAACTTGTCTTTCTGTTTTTTCTGGCAATGTGTATCTTGGATCAACTTGGTGAATAGCTGTAGTGTAAAATATCACTCCATCAACATATTTTGTATTTCACTGTATTTTAGAGTCTATTATCCTGAACAACTGAATGCCTTAAAATGGGTGAATAGCCATAGCGTTTGCTCAGTTTCTTTTTTTCTCCTGCCTAACATGAATAAACTATAGCATTTCTGTGTTAGATGTCTGGATACCTTCCGTCTCCCCAAAGGAGAAAGAAGTTCTTCCTCTTGCTTGTCTGATTGCTAGCTTCTGTTTTGTTTTCTGACAGCAAATGGGACCTCAAGCAGTCAGCTGTCTACACCCAAGTCAAAGCAGTCCCCAATCTCCACACCAACCAGCCCAGGGAGCCTCCGTAAGCACAAGGTATTACGTTTCTTATACCTTACTACATCTGTTTCTTCTTTAGCCTACTCAGATTTGTATGACATTTAAGTCATGGCCATATTCTCTGGAAATACAACTCCTTATGTTGGAACAGTGGAGAATTTGACCTATTATCTAAAAGGGTTGTCACTGTGGCCTCTAACAAGATGGGGAACAACAAATCATTGGCCTGTTTCTTCCACTGGAGTTACTACTGTGTGTTGGAGATCATCCATATGGATTGGAAGAGATTACTTAACCCTGAGCTTGTATCACTATTTGAGAAAGTTCACAAGTTATTAATGGATATGACCTTTGTATAAATCCTCCTCTCTTGAAATGCCTTAAGGGTTGGCCGATCTGGTCCATTAAACAGCAGAAGATTACTGCAGCTCTGAGACATCACTTTAATGATGCTTCTCAAGGATTTTTGTTTTAATTATTTAAGGCCATGCTCTGTTTTACAGGAAACAAGTGAATTTTACAGCTGGGGTAGTAATTATGTTCTGGTGCAGTAGCTGTTTTTCCTGGTTACAAACAGGGTGCCTACCAGGTAGCACGGCAGCCTACAGTAGAGACCAGTAAACCTGTGCTGCCTTGCAGATAATTCAGAGCACAGAGAAGTCAATTGGAGGAATACCTGAAAGTCCAGTGGATTACACCTCTAACATGTAAGACTTTGGATTGCAGACCTTTGGACATGGGGTTGAATGGTACTGGGTGAGCCTGAGGTGGGCTTTTGGCTTCTGAAAAATCAGACCTTTAAATTATTCCCAACATGTGGAAAAGCTGTAGTAGTTACTCAGCTGTAGTCACTCAGCTTTATTTGACTATCTTTAACAAAATACCTGAATCCAAACAAAATCTGTGTTTTCCTCAGGACTTCACTCTGATCTCAGCTGCTCAGTCGAAGTCTGAGGCAATGCACCAATTTTAACACAATGGGTCCAAGTTGATTGTTAATTGAGAACAGAATCTGACCCATAGTCTGAATTTCAACAGTAGTTCAGCAAAAGTAATGCTGTAAAGGCATCCTTTGCTTCTACCTATTTCAAGAACCTGAAATACTTTCTAAACACTATTACATTTAGGACTTTGGAGGTGAGGATTTGCTTCCTGGAAAAGACAAGTAAAACTCACCGTCTTTAATGCTTTCTGTTATGTTTTTAGCTGGCTGATTTATGACCTTTCCTGTGAAGCCCCTAGAACATTCGTAATAGATGGTGACTGCTGAGGGCAAAGCTAATCCATCTATAAGTTTCTCCACTAACTTCACCCAAGCAGCAAACACGAATGTAGCATTTTAGGTTGCCACAGTATTCATGCATCATTGTCTTTCTCCCAGAAGCAATTTCCTGCTTTATGATGAAATCACTTTTCTTTTTTCCCCTAAGGCTCAAATGATAAATTCTTAGGCTGAGTTCACCACAGAGTCCTATTTCACATCAAGACTGTTGTGAATTTCCTTTCTGTGTATTTGGGCTTTCCTTCATTTTGCTCACAGTTATTACCTGTGTGTGGGTCAGAGCTCAAAAAGGTCCAAGGAAAACTTTAGCCCTTGAGCTGGTGTTTACTGAGTTTCATCTAGAACTTGAAGGAAGTGCAATAAGATGGCTACCCCAGAAAGGAACCTGGAAAAGCTTTACGTACAGCATTTGATCCAAATCGTAAGATTGGCATTATTTTATTAAGCCATCTAAATGATCATAAATGATCACAAATTACTTAAAATAAAGACTATAAATTGTGGAATGTGTGATTTTCCTAGACGTCTGTCCTAAGGGTAGTTGTTAAATCAAGGTAAGACACTTTATTCTGGACTTAGGTTCAGAGAGAGCTGTTAATGAAGGGTCCTGCTCTTTCATGCATGTACTATCATGAACACATTGATCCAGAAGTGACAAAAAAATACTCCCAAACTTGTCACTGAACAGACTTCTTTCTTCTGGTACCAAGATCCTGTTGCTCTACTGTGCAAGGAACCTGCCTTAGTTTTGGCCTTCAGCTACCTGGACAACTGGTCAGCCCATCCAGTAACCAGTGCACGAGTCTTGCACCCTGTCCCTATGAACTGCACAGAACTGGACCATTTGACTGCTTCCTCATGCATGACCAAAGGTGGAACCTGATGGTGTGAGTTAACATTTTCTTCTTTCTTCCTACAGGACTTGTATCTGCCTCTGTCTTTGGATGACTCTGATTCCCTTGGAGATTCCATGTAAAGCAACACAAAGCTAAATGTCCATATTGCAAGCTATGTTTAAGATACAGTAGAGTACTTCTGCCAAAATAAGCAGATAGGTGACTGGTGCTTTCAAATCAAAGGACACACAGTTATATGTCATTTTTTTTCTGTGATTTATCCTCTGTGCCACAAATCAACACCTGCCAGTCTATAGAGATAGAGGGATACCATTCTTCTAAGACACAAGGGTGCAAAATGGACATTGTGAGAAATTTGGGGCCAATATGCCACTGATCCTGTGCATCTCCCATTTGCTTCTATTATTTCTTCTTCTGCTGCAACTGTGTGATTTTCCTAGTGGTAGTAAAGTAGCTCCCCCTGGAAGTGTGCAAATGGATCACTTGCTGATGAATTTGCAAGCTCAAGTAGAGCACATAATGTCCTCCACCTCTCCAAACTGCCAACATTTGCCAGCAAACCTGCTCCTCATTTGAGCCCTGATTTTAGCAGCTGCACACTAACTAGTCTTGTTTTTGTTGTTGGAGGGCAGGAAGGGAAATGACTTCTCAGTTTGATGCTTGAGATGCCAGCAGAAACTTGGATGAGATTAGGAAAGATTGTGCAAGATGCTAACGAAGGTCAGTACAATAATAATTCAAATACTGGGATTTTATTTATGATTAAGGAAAAAGAAAAGAAGTCATCTGAGTTACATTAAGTGGAACACCCTTCATGGGAACCAAAGGTACTGCTAGCTGGTAACAATTTGTTATGCCTACCCTATGGTATCTCTCTATCTCTGTATCAGTAATGCCTTGTGAACAGCCAACACTGAAAACACTGTGAACATTTGTTTTCAGGTTTGACACCCTACAGGTCACTTTTTATAGCAAAAAAAAAAAAAAATCAATACACTTTTTATACAGGAAAACCTCATAGCTGTGTTTTGGGAGTAAGGATTCGAACTCTTCCTTTTGTATAGAAACTGGTGATTTTCTTTTGCTTAAAAAACACATTCAGAAAAATGTACAAAAAAACCAACCAACAACTGCAGCACAGTAATGCCAACAACTCAGTGTAGAAATCTTGCAATCACTGCCAGAACAGACACGGGGGGGGAGGGAAAGGGGAGGTCAATTCAAAATATTGAATGTTTTGATAGTTTTTGTAATGTTTAGGGCTATGTATTTGGGTTTTTACACTTCAGTATTCCTGACTATGGCCAGATTCGCTACTTCTACGACAAATGGGATTTTGTGGGGTTCGAGCCCCGTATTTTAAGAAACTCTTCTATCTGACAAAAAACAAACAGTATTTAGAGAAACTTTTTGCTTTTATTAATCAGCAATGACTCCTACAGAATGCAAAGATCATGTATTCGCGCAGGGCTGGTGGTTTATACTACGCCGAAGCTTTGTCCTAGGCTAGCTGGCATTGCCTCCTTTCCTCATGGAATAAGCTTTTGATGAAACTTTATCTAAATGAAATCTGTGCAATCAAATCTTTCTTTGATGCTCTATTTGCCTGGGGTTTTTTATATTGCAACATATACACTTATTCCCTATTGTCTTGCAACCCCTTGTGATTAGAATGGATTATAATGTTGTGATGTTTGATGCTACGTGAGTGCTGGGTTGTTCCCAAAGCCACTCCACATTTTGTTTGCTTCCATTGCTGGTATGGAACAATCTGTGCAGGCTGCATCTTTAAAGGTTTGTGTGATGATACATTTAAAGCAACTTAAAAAAAAAGAGGTTTATTTGAGAGAGGCCAGGACTGGGAATAACCAAGGGGTCAGAGTTATCATGCACCAAATTTGCACCCAGTAGTCTTAGTGCATGATCATTTACACCCACAGTTTGGCACAAGAAATCATTTGTTCCCACAAATAACTTCATTGAATTGAGTAACTGACTATGTGACTGCTAAAGAATCATTTCACCTGTTGTACATAGAATCCTGGTTTTGGTTCAAAAGCTAAGGGCTCACTTTGAAGGTTTGTGGGGAAGAGAGTGGTAGGGTGGACAAAGCATAGGTGCAGTAGTCAGGACACCTTCATTCAGCCCTTGGCATTGCTAAATGTAGTGTCTGAACGGGAGCAGGTCTCTTAGTAACCCTGTGCCTCAATCTATCTCTCTGTCCCTACAGGGACAACACTGTTCTACCTCACTGGGGGTTGTGAGGCCAAATGCTGGTCAACATTTGTAAAGTGCTTTCAGATCCTCTCTCAGAAGGTGCTGAAGTATTCTGGGTGCAGATTTGATTATGGGTGCTATTTTTTGGCCGTTTAATCCTGTGGATGCTACTGTAGACACTGGTTATGAGAAAATATGATCTTTTAAAAATAAGGCCGTGGTTATGCTAACAATATTATTCATCAGAGCTTTTGTCTTAGTAAAGGCTTTAGCAGGATGGATAACTTGACATGCTTTTACCTTCTCCTCTGTTGGTGGAAATCTCAGAGTCCCTCCCCAAGTCCCTGCCTTTTCAAGGACCCTGACTAGTAGTCATGACCCTGCCTGTCAGAGGTGATGGACTTGGGTTCCAGTCAAAGGTGGTGTCACTTGAATGACACAGGCCATTCCTGTCATTGTCATGGTTAGCATGTCCTGTCACCTTTCCTCTGAGTCTCTGCTAAACCAAGTGACCAGCCATGAAATCACATCTAGGTTCTCTTGCTAATTCAGTATGGGACACTGACCACAGATCCACCAGGAAAGCCTAAATCCTTGATATCCATAAGCAGACTTGAACTGCTAGAACTGATGGTGGTAGAAAAGGAGTGTGAGATGTGTTTTCTTCCAGTATCCATGAGATGAGTTTGTATAATATGCCTCAGGATCCCAAGGGTTGCATGAACCTTTGTTTGGATGGTTGTGGAGGTAGTTGTTGAGAAGTGGTTCCTTTCCTGCCTGTTCACAGTAGTGTTTGGTTATTTGAGGATGTTCTTCCTGGTGGGGCATGCTGAGGAATCACTGAGGCCTTCTTCCTGAGCTGCACCTAGTGCCACACCTAAAACCTGATCCTGCCAGAGCTCCCTTGGGAGTGGAGTTCTGTTTGCACGGGGATCATCCTGAGGTGAGCTGAGCCCAACAGTTCCTTCAGGGAATTAGGGGACCTTGAAAAGGCCTAGAAGAACAAGAAGAAAATAATTGTTCAGTGGGAAAAAAAGCCATTCAATCCAGTAGCCGCAAAGAAAACAGGGTATGAGGTCAAACTCCCGAGTTTCAAAAAGCAGTTTTCTAGGTAGAAATGCCAGGGCAGTAGGAGAAGTCAGTGAGCACTTCAGCTGTAACATATAGTTAAGTCTGTATGAATGCCAATATTGCATGAATTCTTGTACAGAAATGCATGTGGAATGTTACCTACATTCAAAACTAGTTATCTTTGGCTTTGTAGGATCCCTAACGTAGATTTGAATACAAACAGAAACAATGCACAGGCATTGTACCTTAGTCATTTAAATGTAAGGACGGCCCTGATTCAGGAAAGAGCTTAAAGACATGCTTAAATTTTAGCACATTCTTTACTCCTGCTGAGTTTTCACAAGATACACGCTTGGGTTTGGTCAGAAAGCTTTCCTGAACTGGGATGAATTAGTAATTACTTTAATATACTGCAATAATTCCAGACCCTATGAGATCCTGGGGCAGATGACAGTAATTCCGCTACATACTCCAGAGTTTACCTTTTATGGGGTTTTTTTCTATAAGCACATAAAACTCCACAGGATATGAGGAATTGCAATATTAATTCTGCTATAAAAAACCTGTCTAATTTGCCTCATGAGGCTGCCTTTAGTGTTTTCAGAGACTAATTGAATCACTAAGAGTATCTTGGTTTAAAACAATGCAGTATTTAAAAACAAATTGGAAAGGCTCTTAAAGTAGTAGGGGTTTGTTTCTTTGAAATCTGCCTTTATACAGTATCCAGTATATTATCACAAATGCACATATACAGTAAAAATACCTGACACGTGATCATTAGGAAGGAATTAGAGTAATCCTACAAGCATAGACCAATGTATTTAGTATTCGTACATTCCTGTGATGGCTTTGACTGTAGATCAGGGCGATACAGGAAAATCTTCAGCCTTAGGATTTTTGTCACTTGTAAAGCATTAATAATCCCAAAGTTTCTGGGTTAAAGCCTCATCCGTTATAAGATTTGGAGCTATTTCAGTTCCTCCAGCTAAAGAGCCAGCCAAGACTCTACACATTGAAGTCATCTTGAGAGAGTTTAGCAATGGGATTTGGCGTTGGTCCACTCTGCAGTGGGAGATGGGAATAGCTTTTGTCCACTACTGTCTGTGTTTTCTGTATCTGTGCATTGTTTACAATCTTCTCAGGAGCTAGAAACACTAATTTGGTTATTTTCATAGACAACAGAAAAAATCATCCTGATTAGACAACAGCTTCCACATTTCTCTTGTATTTAGCTAAACCCACACGTCTGCATGCTCAAAAAAGCACACACAGTTCAGCTGTTATTTCTCTCTCATTTGCTTGGACAGTCCTTGAAGGGGAAAAAAAGGTGGCAAACAGCAAAGCTGTGGAATACCCAGGCATTTTTAACAGGAAATAATGGCATGGAAGTGTTAGTTTCTCCTTATGGATACTGACGGTATTGTCTAGGATGCCTCGTGTTTGCTTTTTCATGCCTTTGAGGTCAGTGCTGGTTTTCCTGCTGCTTCACAGAACCCCTTGTGAAATTGCTGTTAGGCCACACTGAATCCCTGCACAGACACTATTCCCTAGGTGACAGCCATCCCTGGAAGCTGCATCCTCTCTGCAGGGTTGTGGTATGGACTTTACAGTGAGACTGTTGCAGTGAGAGCACAGATGTATTTTGTCATTGACTTCAGTGGTACCCCACATCTGTTCAAGGCAACTGGGGAGTTGTCTTTTACTATAGTAGAGGCAGGAGCAGTTTTAGAGAAAGGAAGACAAATAGCCAAGTAAAGTAAGCATAAAATTAGTTCAGGAAGTGTCTCCTCAAGCTAAGACAATCCACAACCAGAGAAAAGCTATATAGAGGTGTGTTCACCACGTACGAGGCTGATTGTGACCAAGACAGCCTTTTTTTCTGGTGGTGACTTAGGCTGAAAGTTACTTTTCTGGTTGCTGATGGAAGCAGGCTGGAGCAGTATTTGGGACTGGTGAGCTTCTTTGTGGAAGCAAATGTATGGCACAAGATGAAGGCCTTTTTCTATCTATCTAAATAAAAAGTCCATGCCACAGGACTAGTGCTTCATACAAAATACCTGGAAGAGATCCAGCTTGCTGTAATGAGACCAAGAAGGTTAAGATTTTAAGTGCCTTCCAACATGCTTTGGGCTTCAGAAATGAAACTATGCATTTGCCCAACAAGGTCTAGATGAAAATTACCCTTGACAAAAGGGGACAGGACAGACTTTGATTCTTGACATATTTAGCTCGTCTCATAGTTATTCAACCAGCTCTTGAAAATGACTGCCTCCAGAATCAGTTTCTGGCTGATGCCTCTGTCCCAGCTCTATGAATCTGAGCAGCCGCTCCGTGGCACCTCAGGGAATGTGAAAGCTGAGTATTGTGTCTCACAGTGCTGCTACTGCTCCCTGACTGTGGGGTGAACTGGGCTGGGTTCTGTGCACTGGTTGTCAATCCTGTTACTCAAATACTCTTCACACTCCTTTCTTACTCCTGGCTTTAGACCTGGTGTCTCTCATTCTGGGTGCCTGCAGGTGAAAGACTGTGGCCAGCAATGTGTATAGACCCCCCATTTTGTTCAGTTTTGTTTCCTGTGGAACAGATCTGGTCATCTAATGTTTGTCTGAAGGTCGGGGCCAAGCTGACAAAAGCCCCATGTTTCAGTAGGGAGAGGGGAGATGCTCAGAGACGGTACATGGGTGGATGGAAAGGATTTTTCAGTGATGCCACTGTGTAGCTGCTCTGACCAAATCCCAGTCTCAGGGTAGGGTATGAGTACCCTGCAGATGAAAATGCAGAGCTTTGGGGTCACAGACCACTATCCACCCCTCAGGACTCTATTTAGAGAAGGTTAAAAACAAGGATGCCAATTTGAAGCCTACAGATGAGCTGCTTAACAACAGAGAATCAATCCTAGTGGATTCAGAAGTGGGATTTCAGAGCTATTGGTCTTTAGTGTGACTTCTTACAGATGAGTTCTCCTTGTGCCATGGTGTCCCAATGCATAAAGAGCTGACCACAGTAATAGCCTCCATCTGTAAGGTGCTTTGAGATAAGCTGATAAAAAGAGCTATGGAAGAGCTTGCTTTAAAGATTTATTAATTACTTGGCAAAGTCTGTAAACCTTACAGAAGCAAACTATGGTCTTTGTCTTTGACAAATCTCAGGAGCTCTGGCTCTCAAAACTATGCTGTAAAAATGCTTTGTTATTTTACCAGTGGTGAAAGACACACACATCATTTTTAGTTCCCCAAATCCCAGGTGGGAGCCAGCAGCACCCCTGAGAGCAAGGCCATATCCAGCTCCAGCAGCCCAGCGCTCTCATCTGGAGATGCCACCTCCTGTCTGAATCCAGACCTCTGCTGCCCCTCCTTTTGTGTACATAACAGGGCCATTTCTTGTTACCATTCAGGCTGTGGGCCTTGTGTTTGTAAATTATGAGTAAGTCTAATTATTTCCGTGTCCTTCTACCAGGCAAACAGTAGGCCTGTTGTTGACAGCTTTCTTGTATAGAAAGTGTTCATGGCCAGATGGCTACATGGGAAGGAGCTGCCTTTCAGTTTCATTGCTTCATGCACTTAGTTGAACTAACCTATTCTGGCTCTTGTTCTGTATCTCAATCAGCTGTAACTCAGGACTCTGGAGCCAGTTTAGATTTTCCCTGTGTCTGACAGTTTATCACTCAAACAACTGAAGGAGGAGAATTAACAAATCTCTGCAGTAATTAGAGTCTGTCAGCTGAAAGAAAGAAAGTTGGCATCACTAGAGAAAGATGCCGTGACGGCCAGTGTCATGGGAAACAAGGAAAGAGGCTTGTTTCTAAGAGGCAGGGGCACTTGTTGGGAAACATTTACTGACCAATGAAATGAGCTTGAACTTCACGGAAAATCAGATGGAAAGCAGAGCATGAGGCAGAGCGCTGGAAATGTCAGTGCCATTCATGTGTGGGAATAACAAAAGACAAAAGCCATGAAATTCCAGGGACAAACAAAAGGGGAGGCTGGGGCTAGCTGAGGATCTGCAGCCAGGTTCTGGACAGAAAAGCAGCAGGGGACCCTGGCTGCATGTGGAGAGTAGCTATTGGCCCTGCAGGTATTTAAGTGGATGAAGGCTATCTGCCACAGCAGTGTGTCCTGCTCCCCATGGCAGAAATAAGGTCACTCCTGGCTTCAGGCAGGAGAACTTGGCTTGAAGATCCTCCACTGCTCCCATCTGACTCCCCTGCCAGCATGAGGCACCCCTCAAAGGGGGAAGGGAAGATCCAGCCCTTTGCTGAGTGACAGCACCAACCTATGGTTTGGTTTATTTTTATTCCTCTCGATCGGATCAGAAATAGGAACTCCTCAGCAGCCCAGCTTGGAGGAGACAGGCCTGGCACACAGGGGAACTGCCAGACATGTGCAAGAGATAATGAGGGCACCTCTGAGCCTCCCATCCCCTCCCACAGAGCTCAGCAAACCCTGGAAATGCAGCAACCCACTTGCAGCAGGGTGAAAGGCCAAGACAGGCTCCTGGAGGAGGTTACCTTGATGTGCTTTGCAGGGGCTGCTGCTGACCTTCTCCATGAGCTGCCTGGCCACCTATGAGAGCCGTTGCTTCAGTAATCGATGGGAAGTCTGTGCTCAACGAGAGGATCTGTGTTTAACACTGGTTCTCTCATGAGAGAGAACCTAAATTCAGTTGAGTTACAGCACTTGTGAATTTAATCCTGAAAAGCAAAACAGCTGCTTTATCTGAACACATTTTATTTCTCTATAAAGTTTGCTTTTCCTTTGTTTCCATAGGTTCTCAGACACTCAATACAAGTGAAACGCAGTACACCTTATTCTCTGCTACTTTAAACAGACAGAAGCTCCTCTGAAATGAAGGGAGCTGAATCCATTTGGTCCAAGGTTGATCTCCTATTTCAAAGATGGATTACTGTCAGTAATTCTCATGTGATGGATTACTTAAGTGCAGATTCAGTTTCCTGGCTGACAGCTGCAGACTTTGCAGAGAACTGAACCTTATTGACCCCAGCCATAAGGTGATCTCTTGTATGAACTTCTAACAGCAAGTTATATATAGGAAACACTTCATATAGTTTTATTATCATCAGTGATAAAGCAGTAGTTTTCTCTGTTGAAAAATAGAATAGAAAATTAAACAAGTAACCTTAATAAATCGGGTTCTTCTCCGGATTTCCTGGTTCTGAAGAGTGTTGGCTCTATCTCACTTTACTCTCACTTCAGTCTACCAGTAAGACATGCCCTGAGCCCAGCAGGTTTATGGAGCTAGAAACAGCATTTCTATTCCTTCCTGCATTTTTCTACTCAAGACCCAGCTAGGACCAAGAAGAGATTTATGGTTGGCTTTTAGAGAAAAATATTACCAAATGTCTCTGAACATAAAAGGGAAGATTCAGTTCATTTTAGGTGTCTCTTCTAAACTCACGACTGCCTTTGACCTTTACCAAAGCTGGTTTTTCCGTCTCTATTAGCAACAGTTGTATATAGGAAATTGAGATAAGTTTGAGCCACATTTACAGTGGGGTTGTTGCAGAGTGAAGTGATTTGCCTGGCACGTGCAGTTAGAATAAAACACATTGGTGGCACTTGGTCAGGGTGGACCTGAACTGAACCCTGGTTCTGAACCCCAAGTTCTGTGAAGCCCACGTGTGGAGTCAGACTTGGGAAATGACTGTAATGGTCCAAATGGCCCCTGAGCTGGGGTCCAGGCCCAGTTCTTGAAATGAATTTTACCTTCGGAGAACCCCTGTGAAACATTCAGTGGGGTTTTTGTTGTTTCGGTTTGGGGTTTGTTTGGGGCTTTTTTTGTGTGTTCTTAAAAGTGCAGCCTGGCTGCCTTCTGCTTTTCTCCATCTCCTTCCAGACACTGCAGAGCAGATACAGGTGGGTTTTAATTCACTTCGCTTTGCAGGTGGCCACTGAATTGTACTGATATTCTGTCTCCCTCTCACGCTGACCCTGCAATCACTGAGGGGCTGAAGAACACACAGCTGGTTTTCCCTTTTTCTTTTCTCCTCTCTTTACAACAGAAGAGCTTTTTCCAGATTTAGTGTGATGTCTAATGATGTGTCTCCTTAAAAAGAATGTCTAGGGAATTAATTGCACTGCTAATTGGTGTTTATAGATAAGGTGAAGCAGAAGTATTGAATGTAAGAACAAGAAAGCCTGTGAGTTATAATTACATACTGAATTCTGACATGTAAAATTGTTGCTCATTTGCTTCTTATTTAAATGATGTGTGACCCAAGCAGCTTTATCACTGTGGCAGTACTAGTACAGCTGAAATTCTCAAGCTAGAAGACACCCAGGGTCTTTTGGAAAGAGGAAACCTGTCTAGCCAAGTCTCCTTCTAGTCTCTGAAATGACGACACATTCCCCTCCCTGATACTCTGTGTTTATGACACCGCTGAGTCCAGAAACAGAGGAAAAGAGTATCAGTGTGCTGACTTTGCTGTTACTAGCCTTTGCCTATTTTCTTAATGACAAAACAGCCACAAGCTGGGTTAGTGGCTCTCGTCACATGAGCCTAAGTTCTTCACACCACGCTTCTGGGAAGAGCACAACCTGCCTTCAGCAATGTGGCTCACTCTGAGCTGCCGCTGTGCCAACAAGTTGTGTTGAGGGAGGGAGATACGCAGCTGAACTGGAACCTGATCACGGATTACTGTCTTAGGTCATTCATTGAGTTTGTATGATTTCATCATTACTTACAAAGCTGCAATATAATATAACTGAGAGGCCACGATGTATTTTCTATTGTCACTCAGTGGGTGGGGGCTGGAGGAACAGCCGGGTTTAAAGTTTAGCTGGTATACTTTAAACTCTGTGTACATAACCTTGGAGGACACGTGGGTAGTGAGGGTTCAGTGATTACTTTGTTGGGATTGATAAATTTCAGATTGTTTTTGCTTAAATGATAAGGTATTTAATGACATTGTACAAAGAGCTATTAATTTAAATGGTGCTTTTGTTCTCCTAAACCAGATCTCTTTAACCTTTCTTTTTGGCAAGCCTGCAGCAATGCTTATCATGTTGACTTTTGTACCTTGGGGGAGCGCGTGGAAGGGGAAGGGAAATGTTTTTCTCTTCAGACAAGTAATGTTGCCCATAGTTAACTTTCTGTTTGGATATATACCTTCAATTCCCTTTACACTGAACTTTTGTGTGAAGTTCACTTAAAGGGACAGAACAAGCAGAGGTTATTCCAAAAGATCTCAACTGTATCATCTTGTAATATATTGCAGCTTTATGCCAATGATTCCTTGCTTACCTGTACACAGTCCATGCATGTTTTGAACTAATTTTGCATTCTCCATTTGTGGTGAGTTATTTAGCATTTTAACCACCTTTTGTGCCATTCAACTTGTACAGAAAACATTTTTATTGACGTTTTAAAGGGAGGGGGAAGAAAAGAAGAAACCCCCTCCTGCTCCCTAGTTGTAGGTAGAACTCAGTTACTTAGCAAACAGATGTAGATGAGTGGTTGTAGTGTTAGAAATGGTAGCTTGCTCGTGAACAAGCTTTTGAGAGTAAATGCATGGTCCTGTACCTCTCTTCTCTTAAATTAGCTCTTCCTTTCCTCCTGGAAAGATTCTCTCTCTCCCTCTCTCTTATTCTGTCTTTGTCTCTCTCGTGGTTGTAAAGTACAGATTTGGGCATAAATGAAATGATCTACGACAAGATTTGAAAAGCAGTTCTCAACAGGTTCTCTCGGGGAACTTATTTCTCACAGCACCTTGCCTTGGCACTTGATTAGACTCTAACTTTCAAGGTGAAACAGATGGAGATCAGTCATCTGTTGCCTCTGCTTGGACGGGATACCAGTTGCATCTTTGGAATGTCACTGGTAAATGATGAGGTCTTGCTGATTCGTGTCAGCTGAGGCATGTGGCACGTGGCATATCAGCCGTGGCTTCCCACCTGGTTGTTCTACATGGGACCAGTCCCATGGCCCCTGATTGCGGAGTCTGCACACTTTGATCTTCCTGGATACAGAGCAGAAGGGGGTGGGGATGGTGCACGGGATTCATGTTGTTAGGGGTTCTGTAGGCAGCTCCTTCTCCACACTCCCAAGCTCTGAGTTGAGTATGCAGGGCTCATTGTTCATTGGATGTGGCTCTGTTGGCAATGGAGGACAGAAAACAGTCCAAGTCTTGGAAAAGAGGGGGTCACTCTCAAAGACAGATTTTGTAAGAAACAGACTTAACGTCCCCCACAAAGCCCTGCCACAAGACCACAAAATGTCCCTAGATCCACACACCTATCCCCCACACCTCTGCTCCCTTAACAGAAATTCCTTTTGTTCGAAGATTTGACTTTCTAGGGAAAAAATACTCATTTTTGTGAGGTGTTGTGAACTGTTTTTACTACTTGTAATAACCATCCCAGGTCTGAGTATTCTTGTAATGCAATGCCATGCAGCAGAGAACCTGTCCACTTTATAGCTTTGCTCTCAATATTTGTTACTCATTGTTTTCTCATCTAAATGTACATTTGCAAGATGTGTGTAATGTCATTTTCAAAAAATAAAACTTGGTTTCAATATTAGGCTAATGAAAACATTCCTGACGCTTTTATTTAGCAGGTGTGTGCTGACTGTGATGTGTGAATTACAGTGGTACGTGATCGTTTTGATTCATCGACTTTCCCAAACTGGTCGCACTTGTACGAATGCAGAAAAAAGACTGGGGAGGAATTTTAGATTCACATCTGCCTGATTGAACCAGCCCAGCCTGTGTAAGACCCTAGAATCATAGAAAGGTTAGGGTTGGAAAGGACCTTAAGAACATCCAGTTCCAACCCCCCTGACATGGGCAGGGACACCTCACACTAAACCATGCCACCCAAGGCTCTGTCCAACCTGGCCTTCAACACCGCCAGTGATGGAGCATTCACAACTTCCCTGGACAACCCATTCCAGTGCCTCACCACCCTCACAGTAAAGAA
>JAOEHY010032927.1:0-19836 GCA_025447955.1 Psilopsiagon aurifrons
GGTGCCGCTCAAGCCGCCCCCCCCACGTGGAGCTCCGCGGCCGCCGCCATTGCCCGCGCCCGCCGCGCTCAGGGCGTCACTTCCCGAAGGGGCGGACGCGGATGTGCCGTGCTCCGGGCGCGGATCCGGTTCCCGGTGGCGGGGCGCCATGACGAGCCGCGGCTCGCCCAGCCGGTTCCTCACCTCCGTCCTGCACAACGGCGTGGGCCGCTACGTGCGGCAGCTCCAGCGCCTCCAGCTCCTCTTCAGCCCCACCGCGGCCGATGCCCGCGGCGCCAGGTACCGCCCCGGGGAGCACCGCACCTCTGCCCCGGGGGGGGGGGCAGTGAGGAGAGGAAGAGGGTGACCCCTGATCTCTGACCTGGGGGGGAGGGGCTGGTGAGACGGGGTGGTGACAACGTGCATGGGGGTGTGTGATGGGGAGCTAATAATGGTAATGATAATGATAAGGGACATAACGGAGGGAATACAGCCGTTCACCACCATCTCCAAAGCCCGAGCCCAGCAGCGATCTGGGCCGTGCGGGTAACTCCCCCAGTTTCTATACTGGGCATGACGTGCTATGGTATGGAGTACCCCTTTGGTCAGTTTGGGTCAGGTGTCCTGTCTCGGCTTCCTCCCGGCTTCCCGTGCCCCTCCTCGCTGGCAGAGCGTGAGACTGAAAAGTCCTTGATCAGACTGACGTTACTTAGCAACAACTGAAACCATCGGTGTTGTCAGCGCTGTTCTCAGACTAAAGGCAAACCGCAGCACTGCGCCAGGTAGAGGAAGGAGAAAACCACTACAGCTGAACCCCGGGCAATGGGGACCACGGAGGGTGCTGCTGAGCTCTGACCCACAGAGGTGGAGGGGGCACTGCTGACCCTCAGCACACAGGCAGGCTGGTGGTGATCTCTGCTCTTCACCATGGGTGGGGGCTGCAGTGGTCTCTGACCACACCAGACCCCCTCTCCCCCTCACAGGCAGTTCGTGGAGGAGGTGGCACTGGACTTCGCGCGGCAGCACCCCGATGTTGTCCTCTACGTCAGACCCTGCTCCAACCCGACCCCGGTGCTGGTGGCTGAGTACTGTGAGTGCAGTTGGAAATAGGGGGATGTGGGGCAGGATGGTGCTCCCCCACCTCTGCCCTTCTGCGAACAGCACTGGGGATGGCTGTTCCGTGGGGCAGGGGAACAGCAGCTGCCCCCAGGGGGTGTTGGGGAGGAAGGAGGGGAATGTGCCTTGGCCTGATCCAGTGGAGGACCACAAGGATGCTCGGAGGTCTGAAAGACTCTTTCCAGTGGTGCCCAGTGACAGGATGAGGAGCAATGGCCATAATCTAAAACATGGGAAGTTTCACCTCAACGTGAGGAAGAACTTCTTTATGTTGAGGGTGACAGGACAGAGCACTGAGCAGGCTGCCCAGGGAGGTTGTGGAGTCTCCCTCTGGAGCCATTCAAATCCCGCCTGGATGTGTTCCTGTGTAACCTGCTCTAAGTGGTGCTGCCATGGCAGGGGGGTTGGACTGGATGACCTCCAGAGGTCCCTTCCAACCCTAGTGATTCTGTGCGCCCTCCCTGCTCTGCTGCAGTGAATGGCACTGTGCGAGAGGAGCTCATCACCAGCAAGACAAGCGAGGAGATCCTGCAGTTGGCCATCAAGCTGGCCGGCCAGTCCGGCCTGGACATCATCCGCATCCGCAAGCCCTTCCACACTGACAACCCCAGCATCCAGGGCCAGTGGCACCCTCTCACCAACAAACCCTCCATCCTCACTGTGCGGGGCCCACGGCTCCAGGCCCAATAAAGCCTCAGCCCCAGACCCTGTGCCTCCGCATCCACCTCTCCTGCCCAACAGAGACACCACCACTTCCAGACAGAGCCGCGTTTATTGCCAGGGAGCACATGGGGCTGTGCATGAGGGGTGCCAGACACGGAGAGTGATGCCCCTCTTTGCAGAGGGTGGGTGCTTGGGGGTGGCTTGGTCCCACCTTGCAGCAAAACCAAGGGTTGGGGCAGAATGGGTGAATGCAGGCGTTCGGCTCTTGCCTTTTCCCCCTGCACCTCACCCTGCTGGGGCAGGGGAGCCTGGGCTCCAGCCTGCTGGGGATGCCAAGGGCTGCACCCTCTTCCTGCCCCCCTGCTGGGCTGAGCTCCAGGTGTTGTCCTGATCCTGGAAGTGCCAGCAAGGAACACAGAAGGGCGGTCATGCGCCTCAACAAGTCTCTCCCTTCTCAGCTTCTCCAATGTCACAGACCTGTCCCCACAATGGGACATGCTTTTGCCACTCCAGTTCCTCAGGTTTCCCCAGGAGGCATCAGGAGAGAGGTGGGTGGGGGGGATTTAGGGACAGTGGCTGCCCTTTGAAAGTGCCATGAAGGGCAGGAGGCCCCAGTGGGAGACGGGCCTTGTCCAGGACTCCTTGCACTGTGAGGATGTTTCCCTTCCCACATATTGTCCCGTGGTGGACAGGGCTGTGCCTGAACCCCAGTTCTCCAGCAGCACCACGTCGGAGGGCAGAAACATGGGGCCACAGGGGCACTGCAGACCCTGTGGGGAATGTTGGTGCTGCACTGAGTCCCCTGTGACACCTCAGGGCACAGCCATGGCTGCCAGTCCTGCTGCCAGTGTGTCCTGCTGCTGCATCCTGCTCTTCCTCTGCAGCGCCCTGGGGAGAGAGGGCAGAGCACTGTCAGGGTCAGAGGTCCCAGAGGTGCCACCTCCCGCAGTCACCCAGCCCTGTGTTTTACCTGCATCCTCCTCACAGCAGGCACACATCGCTCCACCAGCTGCTCCAGGACAGTCTGGACATCAGCTTCCTTACCCAGCTCCAACACTCACTGAACTGTCCTCTTCCTGGAGCCATCCCTGGGGGCAGATGTGGGAGAATGGGCAGGGGCTGGCAGCCACCAAGGCCACCCCCAGCAGTGTGACTTGTGTCCACAGCCCCTTCTCCTGTGAGCAGAAAGCTGAGGAGCCCCCAGCCCTGCTCCCTGCTCCTCACCCACCTCTCAGCAGCCAAGGGACACCCAGCAGGGCAGGCCAAGTCCACGCGTCCACAACAGCGTCTCTCCCTCACACCTGAACGGACGGACAGAAACTCTCCCTCCCCCCAGGGTCCACCTTCAGTCAGGTGCCAGCTCCTGCCTCCAGCTCGTGGCCACCGTCAGTGGGTTTTTATACATAAATAGAGCTCCAAATTTAAATAGATTCTTTTTTTTTCTGTACAGCGAGTCTCAAAAGTCAGAGAAAAGCCAAAGGAATGGCCGAGCCCAGGCCTGGCCCGGCTGTGCCATCCAGGAGGTAGTTTTGCTTTGTCTTGTAACACTGCTGGCAGGGGGTGGGAGAAGGGGCTGTAGGGGAGGAGGGTCCCGCTGGCAGGACCCCCCCCAGCCCCTACACGGAGCTCTCGTCCAGCTTCTCCACCAGCTGCGTGTGTTTCCGCTTCTCCAGGATCTTGCTGAGCTCCTCGGTGAAGGATGCGCTGTAGAGCGGTGAGACCAGCGGCTCCTCCTGCTGCTGCAGCAGCATGTAGCTGTTGCCGTTCATCTTGCGGAGCACGTTGGGCAGAGTCCCCACGCCGTTGGTGAGCTCGGCCGGCAGCGGTGGTGGCAGCGGGGGCACAGCACCCGGCAGCTCCTTCACCGGGGATGTGGCAGCCGTGGGCGCCTCACCAGGGATGATCCGCAGGCAGCCATCGGGGTAGGCGAGCTCTTCCTCCTCCTCTTCTCGGTGGCTCTTGCGCAGGCAGTTGGCTGACACGGTCTGCAGCTCCACACTGGCTGGCCGCTGCTCCCCCAGCACATACTTGCCTTTGCGCTTCTCCAGGCAAGACACGTAGAGGAGGACGGTGCTGAGCACGGCGCACAGCACCACCAAGGCGACGATGGCGGAGACATAAGCCACCTTCATGTCGCTGGCTGACTGGCTGACAGCGTGAGGCTGTGAGGCGGCCGTGGGGCTGTGGGGCAGCTCGGGCAGCACGGTGAGGCTGTAGGCAGCCAGCAGCGTCCGGAGACCCCGCTCCTCGCCGTAGCAGCGGTACTCGCCGCTGTGCTGGGGCAGCGTGTCTGTCACCAGCAGCCCGTCCACCCCGATGCGCAGCCGGTCCTGCCCCGCGTCCAGCGCCTCGCTGCCGTTCAGCAGCCAGACGGCTCGTGCCAGGTTGGAGCGCTGGTCGCAGGGGAGCAGCACGTCGTCCCCCTGCAGAACCGTCCGGTTCTTCCATGGCAGAGAGCCTGTGGGGACAAGCACTGCCTTGCACCATTCCCAGTCACCCTAAGGGATGCCGGACACCAGCATCCCCTGTGGTCCCAAGGGGCTGCACAGACTCACCCCGCCCAGAGCTGCTCCGGCATCCCTCATTGCCACTCTGAATGTCCTGCACCAGCCCTGCGCTGCAAGACACCGGGGATTCAGCCATACGGCCCTGACTGAGCCACCCTTATGGGGTCACAGCCACCTGGGGGATTCCAGACCCTTGAGGTGGCATTGCGTGACTGTGCCATGGGGTGATGTGCAACAGCACGGGATGGGGCAGGTGGAAGGCTCATGGGGACCTCATCAGGGACGGGCAGCCTGTCCCTACCTGTCCGTGGTGGCAGTGGTGCGGCAGGACCTGCCATCCCAGGCGCAGTAGGGGTCCCGGGTGAGGATGCAGTCGTAGCAAGAGGTGTACCTACTGCAGGAGGCCAGGGGCACCTGCAGGATCCCAGTGGCTCCCCCCACGTACAGGCTCCTCTGGAGGAAAAGGACTGGCTCAGCACTGACCTAGCATGGTGTGACTGGGCTATGGGGTGCCCCATGCTGCCCAGGGATCCAGATCTCCCTTGGTGCAGTGCATGGGGAAGGGACCCCGTGTCCAGTCAGTGCTGAATAGCTGCAGCTGGAGGCCAGACTTTTTTTCCTTAGTCTCTGGCATGTATCCCGAGCTCAGGTGATCCAGGAGTCATGTCCCCCCCATTCCACAAACAGCCCAAAGGCTGCAGCGCAAACATGCCCCATGTGTGGTGCCCCCCCCCACACTTCTTCCACCCCTCACCTGGGCATGGGAGATCACCAGGCTCTCCACAGGCTGCGGGTCCCTAAACACCTGCACCTCCTCCACGATGTGGATGCCGGAGCCCACCACCACAGCCTTGTGGATCCAGCCATCTCCTGGAGAGCAGAGCAGGGGGTCAGCAAGGAGTGTGGGCTGTGCTCCCTGCCTGCAGAGACGCGACAAACTCATCCCGCGCTCACCCGTCCCCATGAAGAGCACATCGTAGGAGCGGCCGTCCAGGGCCCGCACCCTGTCCACGGCCAGCCGGCTGTACACCACACTCTTCTTCACCAGCAGCGGCTCCCCGCCAGCCGGCTTCACCTCCTCAAACATGAGCGGGTGCAGCTTCACAAAGTCCAGGACGCTGTTGGGCAGGTCCTGCGAGGAGTTGTAGCCCTTCCTGCGGGAGCGGTCCGTGATGCACTGCCCAGGGGAGATGGGGATCAGGGGGGGATGCAGCTGCCCCATGTCCCCCCATCTCCACACCCACAAGCACTCACAGAGCCAGGTCTGGGCTCAGGCACTGCACCATCGTAGCGGGACCACTTGCGAGCAGAGTCCTGGTACTCCATGTAGGGGCCCTCGAAGGCACGCTGAACTGCTGAGATGCTGTAGCGGCACACGGCCGAAGCCTCCATGGTCCTCCTGGGGGACAAAAACCCACCTGAGCCCAGGCAGACATAAGGGTGCTCCCCACCCTGCACCCCCAGGTGCTTAGCACCTGGCTGCGTGTCCCCTTGGGCATCCCTGGCCTCCCTGCATGACTTTTCACTCCAGCCATTTTGGCTGCTGCCCTGCTCACCACTGTGCTGAAAGCGTGAAGGCAGCATAGAAGACGGTGCTGGCCCAGCTGCCTCCATCCAGGCTGCAGACGCTGCGCAGCACCTCGTAATAGGGGATGTAGCAGACCAGGCGTGCTTTCATGAAGGATGTCCACTTGCGCTGCAGGATCTTCTTCCCCCCGACGTCGCTCTGGGAGGGTGCAGGGAACATTTCTGCAGAGGCTGGTGGCGGGTGCATGTCCCTCTGCCCATGCCTCGCTTCCCCCCAAGCCTCTGTCCCAGTGCTGGGCTTCCTGTGACTGGGAACATGCCTACCTTGCAGACACGGGCCACCCGGGCTACTCGGGCCACCTGGCTCTTGTCGAAGAAGGATGTGGTCTCCTCGCCTGCCCACTCCGTGAAGAAGTAGTAGATTTTGTCATCGTCACCCACAGGGCTGTCCTTGCTCTCCCGGACCAGCACTGAGGCCACGAACTCAGCATCTGGGGAACAGAGTGAGAGGTGGAGACTGGAGACCCACCACAGGATGGAGGACTGCTCCCTGCCTCAGTTTCTTCACAGCAAACAATACAGGACTCCAGGGGTACCCTCGCTTCTCCTCCACGCTCTCCAAGGCAATGCACAGCATCCCACAGCCCATGACACTGGCCCCAGGGTACCAGAGGAGCCTCACCGTTCAGCCAGTGCAGTGGGGACTCCTCTGTCTTCAGTGGCCTCTGGTGCAGGTTCCTCCGGATGTCAGGGAGGCTCCGAAACTCGTAGCGTGTGGCCGTGTACAATCCACCATCTGGGCAGGGCAGGCACCGTCAGCGTGGTGCTGCTCCCCAGGGACAGCCCCAAAAGCCACCAGCATCCCCATGCCACAAGTGCAAAAGGAGGAGGAGGACCAAGGCCTGGCTTGCTAAGGCTCCTGCATACAGAGCCCATCCAGCTGGGGAACCCCCCATGGGGGCACTGGGGATGGGGCCAGAGTCAGTGGCATCCCACAGGTCCCCACCAGCCCTGGCAAAGGTGCTGCTTACCCACGATGAGGCCAGTGTAGCCACGAGCAGGATCGTACGGGCACTTCTCCTTGCCCTCCTCAAAGTGTGATGGCAACGTAAATCTGTTGGCATCCTTGAGGAGCAGAGGGGACCGGGTTACACAGGAGGTGACAGACCCACCTCGCCTGCCAGCCCCAGGCTCTCTGCTGCTAGTGGGGACAAAACCATGCCGATGCCCTTGGTACAGGCAAGACAAACCCTGCCTGAACCCTCTAGCTGGTCAGAAACCCCATGGACAGCCAGAGCCCACAGCCAAGAGCAGGGCAGAGGGCTCAGAAGGAGCCCCAGCACCCCACTTTGGCTTCATGCGGGCACCAGGCAGGATCCGGCCAGCGCAACCCAGGTTCCCAGGCTGTGCGTGGCCAGCAGACGCTGTCCAGCCGGGCTGGCTCCCCCCGGGGGATGTCCCTGTCACAGCAGGAGTTATTTTCTTTGGGGTTTGTAGTTCAAAGCACTTCAAATAATGACCGGGCCCTTCCAGCTCAGCGGCTGCTCCGCCTGACTCCCAGGGCGTGCGACAGCCAAACCGGACCGGCCACACGGTTGTGGGAATGGGCATAGCTCTCCCGGGATTCCCTGGCCGTGCAGTGGACACGGACCCAAGGAAGCCCCTTTGGTCAGGGAGGGAGGTGGGCAAAGGGCGGCCGAGTCACCAAGGAGCCACCACACAGGGGTGAAGGTCCCACTGCTGGGGAACGTGGCTGCCTCCGAGACCCCTGTTGTGGCCTGGGAAATCCCATGGGATGGGCTGCTGAGTCAGCCCTGTCACCGTCATCCCTCTAGGCACGCTTGCCGCTGGCCACCAGCCAGACCACAGCCCCTGATTTGGGAAGGGACCCTGCAACAGCAGGGGCTGGGGACCAGCTCCAGTGCTGGCATGTCCCACCCCACTGCTCTCACTGAGTCCACATGCGCCCCCCATCACCAATCCACCCCCATCCATTTTGCTATGGGGTCTGAGTCCAACCCCAGTGCCAGGGGGGACTTTGTGTGCCTTCACCACGGTGCTGCATCCCCAAACCCACCCACCCCAGCCTGGGGGTCACTTGCCTCCCCCCTGAGCTGGCAGGACAGGGGCAGAAAGGGAGTCAGGCTGTAGGGGGAGATGGTGGGAGAGTGCGGGGGCTGCACCATGCCGGGGTGACATGGTGACAGGGGACAGCCGTGGGGCTGAGCACTACTCACGATGGCAGCGCAGAGTGGGTGGAAGGCGTAGGTCCCGCAGGCATAGAGGTGGGTGCTGTTCAGCCTCTGCAGGAACCGCACGTGGTTGAAGCACTCGGTCTGCAGAGGGGGAGGGCAGGCATTACAGTCTGGGGAGGCAGCAGCAGCCCCCCCAGCACCCACCCACTGGCTCTACCTTGTTGTTTTTGCCCTTCTGCAGGCAGTCCATCTGCTTCTCTGGGGAGGCTTCCCACTGGATCTGCAAGGGGAAGAGGAACTTCCCCCATCACCACATGGTTCCGCCATCACTGCAGGCTCCAGTCTCTGCCAGAGCCTTCAGACACTAAAATCCTCTACATGAGATGGCATCCCTGCCCACATCCCCAGCCCAGGGTGAGAGTGGTTCCAGACCCTAGCCCATAGGTGCCTGGAGGAATTTGGGGGTATCCTTCCCAGTGGGAGCAAAGGTGTAATGTTTCCCCCCTGCCCTTCATCCTGATGGGGTGTCCCTGAAGCAGGCAGCCCTGAGCTTGGGGGTACCTGCCACCACTGTCCCCACACTGCCTGGCTAGGGAGAAGGTCCAGATGTCCACGGGGGAAATGGGGAGAGCACCTCCAGGCAAGACCTGAGGTGGCGAGAGGGAGGATGAGCAGGGAGCGGGCAGAGCGGGACAGGAGAGGACAAACAGCTAAGAGCGAGTAGGGGCCAGGCTCACCGTGCGGTGGGAGCCGTCAGCCACGTCGCTGGAGTTGAGGGCGAAGATGGCTCCCCTGGCCCCCACGTAGAGGATGCCGCGGTCATCCTCCAGCAGCAGGGTGCTGTAGTTGAGGGTGCGCGCTCTGAAGCGCCGGACGCCCAACAGCTCTGCAAAGGGAACAGGGGGCTGAGGGGGTGCCCTGGGGCAGGCACAGCGCGAGCCACGGGGAAAAGACAGAGAATGGAGCTGGGAGCGGGTGGAAAAGCACCAACCAAGGTTATCAGGCTGATGGTGCTGGGTGCCAGCGGTTACAGCGGGAGGAGAGGAAGAGGGGAGGTTTGGTAGGAGGCACTAGCTTTCTCCCCATGAATTAAAACAGCATTTCAGGGGTGGGAGCTGCAATGTCCACGTCCAGCCTGGATCTGCCACACTGTTTGGAGAGCAGTCAGAGGAAGCGAAAACACACCAGCAGTGACCCCAGCTCTGAACCGAACCCAGCCAGCTCGAAAGGATGCACAAAACCTGAACCAAAACTGCTGTGCAAGGGGAGGGCTTCTGCAGCCAGGCTGGGTGCTCCCTGCCCACTGAACTGGAGAAACCATTCAATGTGGGCTGCTGGTAAGTGCCCTGGCCACAGGAACCCCAAGCCAGGAGGCTCAGACCCTTCTGCCAAAGGAGGGGAAAGTCCCACGGGGCTTGGAACCCTGGAGGCAGCTGGGGAGGGAATGACCTGTAAAAGGAGGCACTGCCTGAAAGGACGAAAGGGCACTCCAGTTGCAAATGAACTGCTGTCAACTGCTGAGCTGGGCTTCACTAAAGAGGTCAGTGAAGTCACGTGGATGCCCAGGGCACAATGACACTATGGGGCTGGCTGAGGCTGGAGGCCAAGAGCCTAGTGGCAATTAGAGAAAACCATGGAAGAAAGCTCCCTGCTGACTATTTGGGTGTGATGCCCAGCTCAGGACACTCTTCAAGGGCAGCTGCGCAAAGCCAGGGTCTGGCCAAGGCTGGCTCCCTGACCATCCTTGTCCTCCCTGAACTGGCTATTGGGGAGATGCCTTTGCATCTCCACTGCTCCATCCCTCAGGGTACACCAACTCCAGCCACCCAACAACAGAGAGCCACGTGGGCTCTGATTGCTGGAGCCCAGGGGACCCCCTGTGGCCATCCCCATGCCAAGATCTGCACCACCATCACCAAGACCCACACCCGCTTACCCTCAAAGGTGACTGTTGTTCTAGGGGTGGCATCCAGGTCGGTGGTGGAGCGCCGTGACGGGTACCCTATCACTGCTGTCACTGCCACCAAGAGAGCCGTCAGGAGACGGGCTGTGCCTCTGCTCATCTTCCCACTGCCCCGCTGATGGCAGCTGCCCATCCTGCGGCTGCCGGGCCGGCACAGCCAATCCTCAGGACACACTCCCCAGCTCCCTGGGATGGGGATGGCCGCCAAAGCCTCCTGAAACACAGAGCACGGGATGAGATGCTGCTGCTGCCCCCAGCACCTCACCAGCAATGGGCTCGGGAAGGCGCTGGCTGCACACACGCGTGGATGCTTGACCAGGCATGGCCTCAGCCCAGGGACAGCTTCAAGGAAAAGCAAACCCTTGTTTGCCAAAGGGGCAACTGAGGCACGGTGCAAGGCGTCAAGCCTGCAGCCAGCACAGGGCAGGGAGCAGAGTTCGAGCAGAGCCCCTTGCTCAGGGTCCGCTCCATGGCAGTCACTTGCTGAGTGTCTGACTGGGTTGCTTGGAGGCACATTTTCCTTCCAGTTTGCTCCAGGCTCTTCCCTCCTTCACTCCCAGCCATCCTCCCCCTGACCGAAGGATATGCTTTGGCAGAGAGAGCTGATCCCCCACTGCATTTTCACACCCAAAAAGCAGGCACATTTACCCCCAAAAGCAGAGAGCAGGGCTCAGGGCTGAGCCCCTCTGAAGGTCTCTTGGCACACCGGAGGTACCCCAGGCACTGCTCCTGGCTGCAGCAGGATGGGTGGCAGGAGGGCTCCTGGGGAGCCCAAAGGCTCTGCTCCTCCCTGGAAGCTGATGGCAAGCAGGAGGATAAGCAGGGACAGGATGGCCAGAATTCACAGCTCCTGACATGAAAGATACTTGTCCTCACAGTTTTGCCCCTCCTGAAATGAGATTCCTGAGGACAGAGGCAGGGGGAAGGATGCTACAGGCATGCAGTGATGCAAGGTGAAGGAAACCCATACAGGAACCATCTGGCATCTTCATCAAGGCTTTCCAGGTGAGAACAGTTTTTTCTCCCCAGTGTTTATCCACGAGATTTCAGTTCCTCTTTCATCCCAAGCTGCCTTGAAGCTCAGAATGTACCTCAGCTCTCACTTTCATGCATTCCATCAATCCCCAATAACCTCCTGCCTCTCCTGGATGCATTGAGCAAAGCCACTGGCTCATTTTACAGGCACTGAGGAGGAAGAAGATGCCTGGCTGCCTAGTGCAGCAGAGTTCTCCATAAGCAACCAGCACCTATACGTGTGCTTAGTTGTTGGGGCCTTTTTATCTACATGAAGCAAATACCTGGCCCTGTAGAGAAGCTGTCCAAACATGCTGCAGTCTCCCTGAAGCAAATACCTCACCGGGTCTCAGGCAGAGGGAGATAAAACCAAAGTGAAACGGAAGTGAAAAGGGCTTTGGGGCTCAAAAGGAGAAGCGAGGAGCTGGATGTGGGATCCAGCTGCAGTCCCAGATCCTGTGTTGAACCACTGTTTCCTTTGGGGGAGTTCAGACACAGACCTCACATCTGTTTTGGCTGCTGCCCTGGAGCATCCCAGTAATGGGGCAGAGGGGAGATGACCCCCCACTGCTCTCTCCTGCCTCACTGCACCTCAGACACCAGCCCAACACAGAGCATCCATAGAGCACCCAAACCTGGGCGCAGGCAAGGTGCTTGCCCACAGGGCTGAGCTCCCTGGCAAACAGAGGATGATGACCCAGAGCATCATCCCACCAAGTAACTCCTGTTCCCAGGACAACCCCTGTCCAAACCAAGGGTTTGCTAGTGAACGGCAGGCCTGCCAAGATGACGCAAGGTGGCTGAATGGGGATGGAGGTCAAAAAGAAAGTAGTTGCTTTGGTGGCACCATGAGCCAAACCCACCAAGCTATTAGGGCAAATCAAGTGGTGGGGTCACATGAGGAGCACCAAAGCACCCAAAAGCACCCCAGCCAGCCCCATGCTGACACCTCTCCATGCTGCCACTTAAGACCAGGGCCACTCTGCTGCAGGGACCTTCACCAGACCTCTGTGTGGGGACACGAGCAAAGAATCATGCACAAGCAACAAAAGCTGCCATACACCTTCACTCAGAAAGCACTGGGGAGGAGAAACCTCCTGACAACAAGGCAAACAACGATCTCTAATAAATGAGTAACAGCCCTGCAAGCTGCCTGCACGCTGCCATGCATCCTCGCCTTATCTGCCCTGAACAAGCACTGAACTTTGCCTGCTGCCTGGCTCCAGACGTGACAGGGGCTGGAGCCGGGAGCATGGCCGGGCAGGGAGGCAGGGATGGTGCTTATCACAGGGCAAGCACCACGATGCCAGCCAGCCCTGGCTAATGTTTAACCAGAGCCAGCACCGAGCCAGCATGGTGGGGGGGGAATAAAAGTAGTGAATTAAGGTGTGGGGCTGTGCAGGGCTCCCAGGCAGGCAGGGGCAGCGGGGAGCAGCCTCCCCTGCTGCCAGGGCTGAGATCCTCTGTTTTTAATGGGGGAGAAGCTACAGTCATTTCCAAAGACTCCTTTGCTTGAGATCAGATGTAACTTTGTCCTACAGGACGTTTAATCAGTTAGCTCTAAGAGCCAGTTAATCTTTTACTTGAAGGGAAGGGCTGCTCTGAGCTTCTCTGATTGTAATTTTTATACCTAGATTGGGGAAGAAAGAGCAAGAAGGAACTGAAACCATCCTTGACCTCGCTCAGATCGTCACGCCAGGCTGCTGCCGCACCAAACACCCTCAAACCCATCGTTCCCCCTTGGAAGGGTGCAAGTTCAAAGCTCTGGGTGAAAGTGAGGGCTGGGGAGGGAGGTAGAGGAGGTCTCTCTCGGTCCCTGGGATTCACTGGTAGGCCTGGGGGCAGCTGGATTGCTCAAGCCCAGCACTCCCATGGGAAACAGGAAAAAGCCAGGAGGAGAAACACCACAGAGAGTTTTCCCTGTGAGAGGAACACACATGAGTGGAGAAAAGAGGCTGAAAAGCAGCAGCAGCTCCAATGGAATCTGAGGTTTAAGAGAAAAAACACCCAGAAAAGCCCATCCCACTCGAAGGAGCGAGCCCCTGAGCCCCTTGGCACCTCACCTACTTCCCAGCGCAGGGGGGGCTGACATAGGACCTGCAGTCCAGCCCCAAATCTTGCCCCAGCCAGCAACGCTGAAGGAGAAGGGTGGTGAAGGCAGGATCCGGCTGCGGGGCTGACGGCCACCACGAAGAACCAACCACTCTGATCTCAACGCACAACATCCACGGAGGTCAAAGCCCCGCTCCTACCGCCGGCGATCGATGCTCCTGCGGGATGCAGCGGCGGCTCCCGGCGCTCTCTCCCGCCAGCAGACGGGGTTTGCTGGCCTCCGCGGAGCACGAGGAAAGCAGCGCGGCAGCAGAGGCGTGCAGGGGAGCGAGCAAGCCCCGGTCAGGTCTGACTGGGTTTACTGGGTCACGGCGGAAGCTGTGTGAGCATGACTGTGCCGGCCCCAGCCTCCCACCAGCGCAGCACACCCAAACGAGCCGGCCCAGGTGGCACCTCCTTAAACTCCCCGCGACCAGCGTCTCTGGAGGCGAAAAAGGCTTTTGATGAGTGAACTTCCCGGCGGCGGGTCTCGACAGCCCGGATCCGGCCAAAGCTGCCGCACCCCTCAGCAGCCGCTGCGCAGGGAGCTTCTGCTGAGCATGGTGGCCCCTTCCTGCTGCCCCACGGTCCTCAAAGCCATGAGGCAGAGCCACGGCATGCTGCAGTGCAGGGAAGCTGCGCTGTCAGTGGGGCTGGCAAATACAGAGGGAGCGCAGCCAGGATCTTACGGGCCTCCCATGGCTGTTTCCTTGGCAGCACAGCCAAAAATGATGCTGGCTGTTTAATTTAAAGGAACCCAGGAGAAAAAATGGAAATGCTGGGTGGGAGCTGCCCTTCTCTGGCTCACCCCCAGCATCCACCCTGCACAGCAGAACAGAGATTTGCAGAGCGGGATGGGATGTTTCCCCATCCCACTACTCCATGGACAGCTTGTGGTTGCTCCACCAAGCTCTAGCAAAGCCCAAGCACGCTCCTGGACCCTTCTCCCCTCCTCATGGGTTGCCCCCCTCAGCATCATGCACTCCTGCCAGCAAGCACTGCTGGCTTTGCAGTGGGGCAGGATTTCCAGCGGAGCTCCTCCAGGTCACAGAGCTGCAAAACAGCCTCGACAGAACTCCTGGCAGGGCTGCACCAGGAGACATGGTTTGCACCTTGCTTTATCACAACAGCCTAGCCCAAGCACTTCAAACCCTGTGCAGACGATTCAGCTTTACCCATCAGGATCAAGCGTGGCAGGTGACCCCCCCCAGTCCCTTCAGCTCCCCTGGAGCGTTCCCACTGGTTCAGCACCATTTTACACCTCCAGAACCCATGTGAATTGTCCTCAGGTTCAGCTGAAACAGCTTGACCCATTCCTGGGGCAAGGAGAGGGAGAAAGGTGCCTGCCCTGGAGGATGAGGTGGGGAGAGCTCCCAGGCGTGGGAATGAGACAAGGAATAACAGGAAATGAGATATCCAGTGAGAGGAGAGCCTGGCCCCTGCATGGCTGCGAGCACAGTGTGCCTCAGGCTCCCCTTCCCAGGAGCCAACAGACCTTGAGTGGGAAATCCTGCAAGATGCAGGAAGAAGAGCTGGGATGGCGGTTGCCAGGCAACTTTAATTCAGTCCTTGATGAACTTCCAGCACTTTGCTTTTGCCGCAGAGCCCAACCAGCAAATGGTAAAACATCAGGTCCCCCTGGAGCTCTTGGTGTCCATGCGCCCATCCATCCATGAATCCATCTATTCAGAGGGCTTGCTCACGGCCACAGGCCCAGGTTGCTATGCAAGGCAATGGGTGCCTCCCCTCTGGTCCCCAGCAGCATCCCCAGAGGCCAGCCCAGGACAAGCCGCCCTTCCCAGCAGAGGTTTGCAGGCAGGATCTGACCCGTGGGACTGGGCTGGCGCTGCCACATGGATATTTCCCAACCAGCCGGAACTTTTGTCAACAACAGCAAGAAAAAAACACAAACTTACTGAAAGTCCTCCGGGCAGAGGGGGCCCACGCTGGGTTTGGGGGCTGGGGAGGGAAGGAGCACAGTGACCTCCTGGGAGCCCCTCACCGAGTTTATTTTAGCTGCTCTTGTTAAACAAAACCATGCTTGACCCTGGGGTGCTTCAGCAGACACGCACAAGGGCTTCAGCGATTCGGGAAGCAGATATATCCCTCTCTTACCCAAATTTGGGATTCAAGCACAAAGGAGGAGAGGGAGAGCAGCAACACCGCCTCCTCCCAAGGAGCATCCTGCCCTGCTCCCCCCGCAAAGCCCCTGCTCACAGCACAGTCACTGCGGAGCCAGGCAGGCCATGGGAATGGGCTTATTCTCCCCGGCATGACACGGCCCCATCCGCCACCAGCAGAGCCCTGCACATCCAGCACAAGAGAGCACCCAGCCCTGATCCCACAAAGGTCATAGCAGGGAGGAGATGAATGATGGAGCAAAGCGATGGATGGGAGAGCAACAGGAGCCAGTTGGGGATGTGGGCTGATTTAAGGGGCACCAGTGCTGGCAGGAGCCAGACATCTAAACATCCCGAGAAGACAAGCTGATCTGTCAGCAATAAAACTAACAGCTCAATTTCCGACAGATTCACCCAGCTGGCCCCCAGCGCCATGCCTTTATCTCCATCCCCCTGCAGCATCCCTGGGGAACGCTGCCTGCCCAGCAAGGGGCAGGGACCAGCCAGGGTGTCCCACTGCAGGGATCGGGGTGTTTCAGACTCTCCCCAGCTTCCTGTTTTCACTGATCTTACAAGAACTTGTTCCTCTCCTCCATCTGGTCAGGTCTGATGCGAAGCAGGAGGTTCAAAGGGGCTGTCAGGCAGCAACGGAGCTCACTGCCAAGTCCCAGTGACAGCTCTCCTGCCATTCCCATCCAAACCCACCCAAAAAGCCCCAACTGGTAAAATAAGGAAAGCTGCTCTGGCCTGTGCCATGGGCAACCATCATCTGCCTGCAGCCGCCTGCCAGGCATAAGGATGGCTCTGCTCCAGCAGCTCCTGGCATGTCAGAAGCAGCCGGCGAGAGCACGGTGCCCAGGATGGCAGGACAGAGCGCTCCTCTGCTCCCCATCTGTATGGAAAACCCACCAATGCCAGCTGAGGAACAGAACAGTTCCTCGCCTGCCTCCATCGCCCCAAAAACCTTGCTCAGAGCTGGCCCCAGGAGGGAAGGGTGCAAGCAGGGGAGGCTGAAGGTGTGCCATGACGGGACCAAGAGCTCTAAGCAATGTTCCAGACAGCCCAGACCTGGCACCCTGGGGCAACACAGCGAATCTCCCCTCACAGAAGCAATTCCCTGAGTGCCAGAGGCCATTTGGCTCTTGCAAGCTCTCAGTGAGCTCAGCCTCAGGTCCCTGCGGCTTTTCCCTCCCATGCAGCACGTCTATCCCTGAAGAAACCCCACCGGAGCAGCTCCAGGCTAACCCTGCAGGCTGAGGGCACTGGAGAGCCCAGCAAGGAGCCACACAGGAACTGGATGATGCTGAGACCCTGCCCTGACTCTGACTTCACCTATCACCAGCCTCAGGCCACTGGGGAGGCAGAGTGCGGCCACCAAGCCCCAGGATGAGGAGTGCAGACCCCGGGGCTCCCACCTCCTCCATCGCACAGAAGCAGCATACTCAGTGCTTCATCACCCCCCAAACCCCAACCTTTACCATCCTTTCCATTTGCAGCATGCCAAGCTTTGCCGCTTGCCTGCAGCCCCTTGGTGGCTGGATGGAGGGACAGAGAGCTGGAGAGATTGCCCTCCACATCCCAGCTAATTTTCCCAGCAAAGGGGCTGTTCACATCCAAGTAGCTCAGCGCTGGATGGGCTCTGCAATGCAGCCTTCAAAGGCTTTGTGGCTGAAGCACATTGTCTTCTCAGCAGCAGCAGGAAAATAATTGTAGAATTAAATTCCCAGAAACAAGTAGAAGGAAAATGAAGAAAAGAAATCCCGACCCTACATGTAAAGGGACACTTCAGAGCCAGCAGATTTGGGGACTTTTAGGCGCATTTGAATCCATTTGCTCATCCTCGTGGTTGCACCGTGTTTCATTTCACTGGGCTCATACAATGCAAGACAAGGAATTAACTCGGGTGTTTGTTTAGAGCCGGTTTGTCTTCCAGATCTTTTTCCAAAGCCAGGTTTGAGTTTCAAAGACGTTTCCTGGCAATGCCTGGAGTTCCCACCATTGCCGTGGCGCGGGACTTCCCCGAGGGGAAACTGAGGCTCAGAAATCACGCGTGACCTGGCGTCCTCTTGGAAACAGGGGCAAGAGCTGCAGCACAACCCAGCTTGCCTGGTGCGAACGCGGGGCTTCCTGCCGCAAGCCTGCCCCTCTCCCTTTTATTTATTCCAAAGATAAACTGTTTTCTTTTGCAACGTCCAGCAAAACCAGATGACGGGAGCAGCTTTTATGGCTTCCAGCTTTAACCACCTCTTGTTTCCTTCGCTTTCCCTCTGACAAAGCTTCAAATTTGGGGTCAAACCCGATTTCATGTTCAACTTCGCGTTCAAACCTGCACAGCGCCAGGAGCAGCTCCTGGCCTTTCCCACAGTCGTTTGCATACCACCAGCTTTGCTACCCCAAAATCAGCTCCCCGCTTTATTTGCATGGGTTGGGCTTTGCAACAGGCAAACGAGAGCCCTCCATCAGGTAACGGGAGGTGGGGTTGTTGCTCGGGGGAGCTTTTAAGCAACAAGAAAAGCAGAACCCAGAGCACACCCGGAATGGCCAAGCTGCCTCCCGGCCCCTGGTCAGTACCGCAGTGCCTGGAATGCTCGCCTTCCTTCATCTCTAAACAGCGGAGCTTGCGCCCCAGGGGGAAGGAGGGGTGGGTTTGGTGATGACCTTGGTACAGCAGAGCCCTCGTGCTTGTAAATCACCAAGAGCTGGGCAAGGAGGGACACGGGAGCGTTTCCTCCCGACGCGCCAGCGCGGCAGGGAGCAATCACCTTTGGTCAGGAACAGCAGCCAGCCACTGCCTTTCCCAGGGGAACATCAGAAACTGCGGGGCATCATTCTCTCACTCCCGGAGAGCCCCAGCACTGGTTTCCCCCCACCAAACCGCCCATCACATGAGCCACTTCCCAGCAAGTCCCATCAGGGTACCAAGCGGACCCAGCAGGCAAACGCAGGGAGGGAAATTCCCCGCACATGACCAGGTGAGGCCGGCACCGCGTCTCCATCGCACCCACTGCTGCCCAATGCACAGGGTGCCTGCAGACCCCCCTCGCCAGCCCTGCCAAGCACACCTGGATGCTTTATCCCAGCACACAACCTGCCAGATTTGCTGAATAAACCTCCCGGCTCCGGCAAACCCACTGCATTCCTGGTGGGGAAAGTGGTGAAAGGTTCAAATGGATGTTGGAAAAGGCAGGGGGGAGAAACAAGCCTACGACACAAAGCCCTCATCTGCAGGAACAGAAAGGGCTGTTGAGGTTTTGGTTTTTCTTTCCCCTCCGGTTGCAACACAAAACCAGAGTCAAGATAGGGATCTCAGCGTGCTGGGGGGGCAGCTCCCTGCCCTTGTCCCTCCAGGCAGAGTGAGCCTGGCCAAACCCAGACGAAGCAGAGATGTGTCCTGCAGGACACGCACACAGCATCACCACAGCTGTCCCACATGGGTTCCGGGTTCAGATGGGGGGGTCCCAGCCTGTGCCCACCACAGAGGGAGGCAAAGCAGCCAGAGCTTGTGGTGGCAGGCCAGCTAGCACAAAAATGCCATCGCTGTTAATAATTTCCCTGCCTCTGGGGGAATCTGCACTCCTCATCCATTTTGGGCAGTCTCTTTGTCTTTGGAGACTGCTTTTCTTGGCACCTGAAGAGTCCTTTCATGGTTCCCACACACACATCATGCTCTCAGTTTTAAAGGCCAGGCACAAGTCACTGGCTCACCTGGGCACTGATGGGGAGGGCAAAGAGACCCCCAAATCGCAGTGCTGCCCGGCTGCACGGCAGGTCCCTTCTACCCTTGGATCAGGAGGAAGGTGCAGCTTGACCCCAAGCACAGACAAGCCCCCAGCACAAGCCTGTCCCCTCTGCCCAGGGGCATCCAGAGCTCCCACAGCAACGCATGCCAAGGAGATGAACCCGAAGGAGCCAGGGCTCAGACAAGCCACATGCCGCGTGCCCTGGCCTCCCAAGGATGGGGGGAGGCAGGGGTTCCACTGCACCACCTGCATTGGTTTAGCGTCTCGTCCCAGCCAGCTGAACCACCATCTGCCCCCAGGTAACACTCAGCCTCCCCAAATAGCACCACCAGCCTCCATCCCCACAGCCCCCAGAGCTCCCGGATACACAAGGGAAGGGAGGGGGTGGATGCAGCCCTCCCCCCCAGGAGCTGCTGCCCCGTCTGGCTGCGGTTCCCACCGTCATCTCCCCTCGCACCCTCTGCATGTCCCCACGTCACTCCTGCCCAGATCCCGCAGCCCCACCTCACCACACACCCCAAAGAAAGCAATCTGCATTGCCCCCGGATCCTGCATATCCCCGCCTCCCCTCCAGCATGTCACCCCAAATCCTGCCTGGATCAGACCCCCCCGGTCTCCTCTCCATCCTGTCCCCAAGATTCTGCCCCGCTGTTTCCCCAAGGCACCATTCCCTGTATTTCCACCCCAGCAGTTCAGACCCCTGCTCCTCCTCCGGTGGACCCTGCCCGTGCGCCCACCACCACAGATGCTGCCTGAGGACCCAGCACCCCAAACCCCTCCCGCAGATTCAGACCTGGACCCAGACCAAACACCTCAGGCCTTACCAAGGGACTCAACACCCAACCCAGCACCCCAGACACTGCCCGGGGACTCGGCATCCAGACCCAGCACCCCTAATCCTGCCTGTGGACCCGGACCGAG
>JAOEHY010032928.1:3658-21975 GCA_025447955.1 Psilopsiagon aurifrons
GAGGAAGAAATTCTTTACTGTGAGGGTGGTGAGGCACTGGAATGGGTTGCCCAGGGAAGTTGTGAAAGCTCCATCCCCTCCTTTGTTCAATGCCAGGATGGACAGAGCCTTGGGTGATACGGTTTAGTGGGAGGTGTCCCTGCCCATGGGAGGGGTGTTGGAACTTGGTGATCTTAAGGTCCTTTCCAACCCTAATTATTCTATGATTCTATGATTCTATCTGGGTTTCTGTAGGGAGTTTCTGGAGTCAGTGAATTCGAAGCTCCAGAACAGAAAGCTTTGAAGATCTATTCATTTTGTTGGCTAGCTGGCCAAGGCTGAGCTGTGAAGCTCTTCTGTCAGGTCTTGTCTGACCAGTTTCCAGTTACGAAGCTTCCAGTCAAGAAGCAATGAAGGTAACTTTGAGAAATCTCTCAGAACTCTGTCTGCAAATATCTCTTTGTCTAGTATTCCTTGATTATGAGCTAACCCCTTTGTGCAACTCTATAAATGCAAAACTGGAAGCCAATTTTTGGGCATAAACCTAATTTTGAAGCAACATCGACAGGCATAATATGGTGTGGTATGTCATGGCTGCTTAAGAAAAGGCTACTTGTACCTCCTGTATCTCCCTGGCATGTTGTGAAAGGCTGATATTCCACTTCTGTGCTGAAAAATAGAAATAGAAGTGGCACCTAAAACATTGCACAGTGTCTGCAGTGAAAGAAAACACAGTGCTGGTGTGGTGTGGTAAGCAGTGGCAAATATTGGGACTGATCTTTAGGGCGACAGATCAGGCAAGTTTCAACAGAGTTTGGGTTAATGTGTTTTATTTCTGTCCTCTGAAGAAAGCTGTAGAGACAATCCCCATATTTGCAGCTAGGTGCAGGAACATTGGGGTTTTTGTGTTTCTTTAACTTGTTTTGGCACAGATTTTTTTAATACCAGGATTTCTGACGAGCTAGGCTATGTGGTCACTCCTAGCTGAGAGCACAGATCAAGGATCTAAGAGAAGTGTGCAAAAAGATTTAATTTTTTATTCTTCTTTTCTAAAGCTTGTCGAAACTGGACTTACAGAAGCAACCTCACAAATCCTTGTTTGACCTGAGGAAAGTCCATGTGATGTGCCCCTGGCTCCCGAGCAATCCATCTGGAGATACCAGGTTGGAATGGACAGATGCTGGCAGATGGCAAGAAGGGCTTTTTTCCCATTTATTCCCTTTCTTGCACAGAGTATTTTGCAGGATAAAGGACTTTGTTAATTGAGGGGCAAAGCAGGCAGGATACATAAACATAGGTAATGAGAACTGAGTAGAAGAGTTCCAGTAACTTGGCAACCAAAGAAATAAAGAAGCTCCTTCTCCCTTAAAAAAATTCAGATCTTCTCAGGAGAAAGCTGCTGCTTAGAGCAACCACAGTGACTATTACAAATTCACTTTGAAAACTCAAAAAGCACCATGTGGTGGCAAAATGAGCATGCCTTTTGCAGGGCAAACCAACCGTGAAAACAGGAGGTGTGTTCCAGGCGGAGAAGGCATGGGGCCATAAGAATAATAGGAAAGGTGCCAAGGCATCATGAACCAAAAGCTTCTATTAAGCAACAGGCTCCAACACTCCATGAGGAAGCAACATTGAAGGCACCTTCATATCTTCCAGCCTCAGCAAGCTGCATCCCTATTCCTCTGACAGTCAAAATTGGAAAATTGCCCTGACAAAGGCTGCTCTTCTACTTGTGCTGGCTGCCTACTGAATTAGATGTTTCCTTGTAATGGATCTATAAGATATCATCACATTGACTTCTAGCATTGATCATCTCTCAAAGGAGAGGGCATTTAAAAAGCCATTTTTTACAGGAAAAATCTCACATTGAATCATTAAGAAAGAAAGTCAGCTCTGGAATGGATGGAGGGGTATTATGTACTGCCTTTTAAGAATTTCTGCTTTGAGAATGACACTGCTAGGCTCAGCCGTTTGTCAGCTTGCAGTTCTGGTAGTAAGGCTCCAATCTTTCTCCTGTGTTTTACTGGTCACTGTTGTTAACTGCCTCCTAAAATGAGTTGGACAATAAAAGTTCTGTTATTCCATTGATACATCCTGGTTGCATGATAGGATTATGCAACCCCTGGGCTGTTCAGTCTTTTTTTTCTGTTATTCCTTTAATATACCCATAATAAAATGCCTCACACCTGTAGCATTCTCATATTAGGGCTCGATTAGCAATTGTACATATCTAATATACAGATTTATCTCTGTTTTTACAGACTCATAGAGAAACTGTCTTGTCTGATGTGGTGTTTCCATGTACTTCAGATCTTGATGGCAGAATGTTTTTCAGCTAAGTGTTGAATAAAGTATTACATTTTATTAGTCCATGACACCTACTGAACAGCATTTCCTCTCACTGTCTTTGTTCCTTCTGATGTCTTCTTGTTCCTCCTTCTGACGCCTGATTTACATAGCAAATGAAAAAGTAATAAATCTCACCTGCTGCTGGTCTGATATTGGGCATTTGAGCGGCATGGCAGTTCCATTGCTAGAAATTCTGGTCCTCCCACTTCCCCATTTCAAATTAGAGGCATTCCCAAGCTATCTCCTCCTTTTGCATGGTCAGATCACATTTTCAAAGGTGTATGAAGATCAAGGTTTGACTTTTAGTCTTTTCTTAACTAATTATTCTGGCATAATTGAAATACACTCCCCAAGTGTTTGCAAAAATGCTAAGATAATGAAAGTGAGTGATGGGGTGACATGACAAAAGCATATGCTGAATTTCATCTGCCAGCATGAGGCTAAACAGTTTTATAGTGGAAGAGGTGCTCTGGCAAAGAAGTGTAGAGTGAGAAGGAGAAAACACGTCCTTCAGAAAATCAGTGCAGCGTCTTGTGGGCTTAGTTCAGGTGGTTGCACAAGCATTGTAATTATTTGTGCCAATTTTTTTCAAGTCCCAGGTTCAGGGCAGTATAGAGGAATTTCAGGTGTTTTGATTGGGTTGTTTTGGGGGATTTTTTTTTTGTTTGGGGCTTTTTTTCTTTTTTTTTCTTTTTTGTGGGGAAGACTTTTTTGGTTTTATTTTTTTGTTGGTTTTTTTTTAATAACCTGATATAGGTTTTAAGGAGGCTTTTATATGATGGCAGACACAGCCTAATGTTATCTGGTCTTGCAAGGGTGAGTTGTTTTCTGATGTTCAATATGATGGGCTGCCAGCTTATGCATTAAATGCAGGACAGAGGTGTGAGTCAAGCTGGTAGCTGGGTGGACAAAGTACATTAAATGCAATTAAAAGTTCCATAGGAAGGGGGTGTGTGTGTAGTTTATAAACTTAGGTATTGGAGAAAAATCAATCTCAATGGACTTAAAAAATTCAGAGATGCAACAGAAAGATATCCAATCATTCATTTAAAGACAGGAGTCCTCTGGGCTTTGATGGAGGAATTCAGGATGCTTGGGGATGCATACCCTTAATCAAATTAGGGAGCAGCTTTTGATACAAGAGGGGGTGCAAAAATAATCTTGAGTGAAAGCCATGTAAATATGCTTATCATGCAGCAGCCTAAATGTCCATGCCATAGAGATTTAAGTGAGAGACTTTGAGCTACCATAAATGAAAGCAGCTACATTTAAACCAGATGTTTAAATGGAACCAAAGCCTGTGGAGCTGGGGTTCTTAACCTAAATACTTTTCATTGGGCACAGAGCATGAGAAGCCTTTCTGCCAAAGAGGAGAGATGGCAAACCAACTCTAACATGTACCAACCAGTGCTGCCAATGGGCCTAGCCAATGAGACAGCACAGAAGTGACAAGATAAAGGGTTGTTTCCTCACCAGACTTGAGCAGCTGTCAATAAATTTAATACTAAAGAGAAAAGAAAGAGGAATACTCTGAGGTTTCATTTTGTTTTTTTCCTCGTGTTTTTTCTTTGCATCTGGAACAGAGGCTGTCACACTTCCTAGTAACAGCAACTGATTAGTATTCAGTCAGAAATTTTCTTGCAAAGGCGATCTAGTATTTACTCTGGTATGACTGAAAAGATTCCAAATGGAAATATAATCCATAAAATAGGTCTTGAATGGTGGTATTATAAATTCAAATTTTGCCTTGAAATGCCAGGCTACAAATGAAGACTTACAGGGAGACGAAACCTAAGGCTGCTGTTAGCGTGCAGCAGAGTGGTTTTATTTGTGACAAAGTAATTGCAGGGATTTTCATGAAATTACTGAAGAAAGTGGTTTCTAAAGGGTATCTATTTGCAGTGGGTATGCCCTGACCCCTATAACAGCAGTGCAATGACCTACTGCTCACAGAGAAAGTAAGTCAAGCTAATGAATCTTGCTATTAAATACTTTCCAATCTCTCATATTTACATAGTGCATGTGTGTTCAACTCCTTGTGTCTGGCAGCATCACCAGACAGGAGTGTGTTTGGAGCCACTAATAAAGCTGTACAAGTCTGTAGACTGGGGATATATGGAGGAGAGACACAGTCTACTCATCAAAGCAAGTCCCTGCTCCAAGAGATCTCCCCAGTGACCCTCATATGGGACTGTGGGCAAGAGTTAGTAAAGAAAGCAGATCTGGCTGAAACCTTCCCTCTCACTGGTGACTCTCCAGCTTTTGCAGGCAATTCAATTTATGCATTGATTATGATGGACTGGGAAGACTGGTGTTCAGAGAATTAATCATGGATGTCTTGATAAGATCTGTGTGCCACATTCTAGTAACAGTAAATGAAAAAATTCTTACCTGGATTATACAGACTTCTTCAAAAAGGTTTCAGGCAATTAAGTGAGTCCCCGTCCCTCAGATTCATTATGTGATGTACTTTCCAGGCAAAACTGTGGGAGCAGTTCAGTACCAGGGAGGTCACAGATAAATATCTTTATGCCTCCTGAATTTCTGCAGCATATGTCTGATGTCAGACATTAATGTGCCAGTGATTAGGTGTAGAATGAACTTGATGACAGAGAAAGGAGAAAAGAATGAAGTCAGAACAATCTGAGCACTGTAGAAGTCAACAGATGCACAAGCTGAAACAGCTGAATTGAACAATATGCAGGGGATAGAAAGTCCGAGAGATAAGCTGGTGTCTCATTCAAGAAACAGCAACCAGTCTGCATGTCCCCAAAGTAAGAAGTCAGTTACTTTACTAGTGTTTTGCAAGGCTGATGCATGGAATACCTGTATCCTTGGTTGGATCGCATCCAGTTGGGCACATTCAAGGATAATTTGTTGTGGAGGAAGGCTGCTGCCAGTAGCAGGGCTGAGCACATTGCCTGGGGCTGTTGGAATACAGCAGCCTTGCAGAGGTGGCAGCTACCTGACATCAGGTTGCTGTGCATCATCTATTTGTAGAAAGCCTTCCTTGGCCTTTCTCTTCACTGTTCTATGTGCATAACTAAAGAGGCAGTCTATTATATTTGAGCTAGGAAAGAAACAGAACCTCTGGGTGCTCGTTTGCTGGCACTCCAATCCCCCACGTACTGTTTGCAGGCACCAAACCACCAGCAACTCATGGCATTTGATTTAATAGTAATTTGTGATGAATGTAACCATTAGCAAGATACACACAGTTGGTTTTCATGCAAGTGCACTGACATAAATTTAGTCAGATACCCTGTGGTTGTGTGGGGAAATGCATACAAAATCACCTAAAAAATAATATTTAAAAAAATCCATGCACCTGCCAACAAGTCCAAAGTGCAGGAAAAGATAAGGTGAATCTGGCATTCAATGTGCTGCAATGAGGTGTCTAAAGATCATCATTAACCAAGAACTGGAAATTTGCTGAGTTTAGCTTTGTTTATGAATTCCTTTGGGTTTCTGTGTTAATGCTGGAGTGTTACTTTAGAAAAATACAATTTCTGGATTTATGTGCTTCAGTTATAGAGGTGTTTATAAGGGAAAGACATACAACCGCTAGCTGGTGTTGTGTCAGCTTGTAGAAACCTTTTTAATCCTTCATTAAGCTAACAAAGGGCCTTGTTTGACTTCTGACAAGAGACAATAAAGTGAAGCCACCATATAGATTTTACAGTGCTCATTTTTCTTCTGCATTTGCCGTGACTGAGATTGCTTTTCCATTGTGTCAGACACTGCACAAATTCATAACAATAAAATTCCTGTGATCTGAACAAGACAAGATGGATTTCTCTTGCCTTGTATTGTCACCTACCCCTAATACATGTTAATAAACCTATTTATAACTAATACATGCTGCTGAAATGTCAGAGAGAGACTGGAGGGTAGCACGGAAATTCTCTGGGAAAAGAAGGATCAGAAAATCAGTGTATTTGGGCAGAAAGGTCCAGAGAAGGGCAAACTTATAGGAAAAAACAATAGTAATAGAGCTGTGAGGGTAGGGGAGAACAGGAGAAAAGGGAGACCAGAAGAGGATGAGGAAAAAGAGAGTTAAATCAGAGAGTGGCAACTTTGGATGCAAAGGGGACTTCACTTCTCTCAGTAGCTGCCAGAATAAAGGATGCTACTTTCTTCCCCAAGCTATGCCAAGTCATTGTGGCATTTGGGAAATTTCTTTCCATTTTTCCACATAGACATATGCAGTTCACCAGCCCCTTAACAATTCTGTAAGCTGCATGATACAGCCTGGATCAAGCCAAACAATTTCCTCTCTTTATGTTTCCCAAATTCAATTGATGCAGTTAATGGAAAGGTGAGAATATGCAGCTTTGTCTCTTAATTAAACCAATTAAAATATTTTTGTCACTGGAAAGCCACCTGCTATTTCCTATTTCCTTAATCATTTCATAAAATGCTATATGCCTTCACTTGTTTTCCTATTCCTGGAAAACATTTGGTTTTGTGCGTAGAGCAAAAGGATAGTTAGAGCAGAATCCCAGCCAGCACACCAATCAGAAAGTATCCCATTGCCTTTAATGGAGGCACTTTGGGGCTGTACACCTGCAAAGTCTCCTGTGCTAGCACATAACTGGGCTATGTAGACATGGTCAGCAAAAAGCAAACCTCTGTTCACAGTGGGACCAGTTCCACATCTGCTGCACTTCTCTTTTCCCAGACTTAGCTCTGCAGCTGAGATATTGGAGTTCAGCTATTTTTGGTCTGCAAATCCTTTGGGACATAGCCCTTACCAGATTACTGCTTTGGAGCTCTGTTTGGGTGTATTCTTTTATTAGTAATAATATAAACTAAACCAGCTGTAAGCCTGCAGCCTTTGTGTATTTGTAGTGCATTGGCTTCATTTATTTTGCTTTTGAGAAGACCACAGCAGCCTCCTCTTTCAGGTGTGGATCAATGCATTTCGGAGACTTCGTAGAACAGTCCACAGTCTGGTTTTGTTCAAAGGCAGATATATTTTTTTTTTGTCAGAGGCACAGTTCAATAGCCTGCAAATCCACCAGCCAACTTCTGTGCTGGGCACTTGTTTGCTTATAGAATTTAACAGAAGATACTTTTTTCAATGCAATCTTTGGAGAACTGATCTCTCTTAGCACTGATCACAGAGATAAATAGTCAGAGGATTTGTCTCTACTCTTTTTGCCTTTGCTTCCCATGAGGTCTGTGGGATGACTGTTCTGCTGTGCCCTATGGGCTACCAATGTGACTGCTCTGCAAGGCTTGCACTCCTCAGCCCATCTGGAGACCTCCTGGAATTACAATTTAGCTGAGAGTGGGTACACTCATCCATTCTCCCTTCACATTCAGCATGCTTCAAAAATCCAAGTCCCTGTATTTTTTTAAAAAAACACTTTAATCAGTAACAGTGATTTTGTCATAAGTGACATTGTCATAAAAGTAACTTCAGAAAACAGAAAATCAGAGCAAGATGGCAGTTGATTCAAGGACAAGCCATATTAATTTTTTATACTTTAAAATTTTTGTGTGAAAAAATCAATTTCATCTCAATTAATGTTTTCCATGGAAGACATAAGTAATCACAAGAAATACTGAACATTAAAATATCTCTTACAATAATAAATTGGAAATGAAATTATGCTTCATTCTGATTCTAATGTTGTAATTTTGGGGGTTTGAGAAACTGTATAACTTTGGTTCCCTATTTTAAGGCTCCCTTATCCCCTCTTTGAAGAGAACAAAAATGAAACATCTTTTTTGGTTCTTCCACTGAAGAAAAAAATAAATAAAATATCTTGAAAGTGAGACGTAGTCATGAACATGAAATACTGCACATGGATTCATACCAAAGGTCTCTTATTTCTTATGTAACACAAAAAAAAGAGACACTTCCAGCATTATCTATGACATGGTCTTTGAAATCCTGAAGGCTAATTTGGGCAGAGTGAGGAACTCAGTGCTGCTGGGCAGCTCTCCAAGTCATGGTGCTCGGTGAAGCTGGTCCTGGGCAATGACCTAATTTGCCCTGCTGGACAACTGCCATTTAAGTTTTCCCTTCTTATTTCAGGGCATTGACTCCTGTCAGCATGGAAAAGCTCATCAAGGCTATCTCCTGACTTTATTCCCAGGGCACAGTGTGGAGTAGGGCAGGGAGCTTGACACAGATTCCTTGATTCTTTGTAGCCAAATAGAAAAAAAACATGGTGAGAACACCACTGGTACATCCCATTGCTTGTTTTGAAAGTACTTATGCAATAAAGTCATATTAGTCTGAGAGTCCTGCATGCAACTGTGTTGGTGACCCAGCAGGTTCACCCTTTTTGCGATGAGTTTGCCCCTTCCCCAGGTAAGGAGATGCTCTAATCTCACAAGCAGCAGCACCTTACCACAGATAAGAGGCAGAAAAGTGCTAATGTGAGTTTTGACTGCTTATTTTGCATTTATCCTTGTAATGATTGATATGTTGTGCTTTGAAGAGCATTAAGCTGTAACACTTCTGTTAAAAGAAGGTTTTAAGCAGTGGGTTTTTATGAACCTTTATATGCAACTTTATTCGCTTGATGACTTAATGAAAGGGGTAGAAGACTATGGTGTATTAAGAAGAATCATCTTCCTAATTGCAGTGTGCTTTATGGTGCCATCATGCCACTCTAGGCATCTGCAAAAGAAGTGACACAGGTTTCCCTCCCATCACTGTACTGTTGCTGCTGCCATGATATGATAAGAAAAGTAAGATCAAAGGATGTCTTTATGTGCTGATTGTGTCCTATCTCACATCGTCTCAAGATTACTCAGGGAACAGATAACTTTGGAATGAAGTTACACTTGACCTAAGCACAAATTATTAGGGTTAAAAGGAGATGTAATTCAATGGTTTCTGTTATATGTGACAGCAGATGAATGATTTGGTGTTCGTTTCTCAACTCAAACACTGTAATTCTGTGTGTCTGCTTCTACAGCCTGCTGCTACTACTTGTAGTAGACTGTAGTGAGTCACTTCACACTGTATTTATAATCAGGCACAGAAGCCTATTCTCATTCATCACTGACTTCCTTTTCCTTGTTTCTTTGACTTTATTTTCTTTAACTATTTCTGAGCTTGCACAACAATTTTTTTCTTTCATCTTGATGAACTCTAGTGATACAAAACAAGACACATTGTCTTTTTTATTTTTTCCTAGGTGGATACTGTTCTCTTGGAGTGTTTGAGTATATCAAATAGTGGCATCACCAGAGGAAACAGCAAGGTGGAAAGATCAAAAGGCAGTGTGAGCAGCAGAAAGGGCAGTGATGCCTTCATGAGATAAAAAGGAAAGATGGCAGCAACAGATGATGACAGCTTGTGTGCTTCTTCAGCAATACGACGCAAGTGATATTTTGTTGTTCTCACTGAGATTTTAGTAAGAAAACAGTTTTGGTTGAAGCAGACAAAACAAAATAAAAAAAGCCAGGGAGAAAGGAAAAAATAAAAAAGACTGAAGCTGTCAGTCAGGATTTATCTTGTGAAGTAACTACAATATTTTGTGGGCTTTCGTTTGCCAATCAGTTTCTTTCCTGAGTTGTCTTGCTTCCCTTCCATTGTTTCTATCACCACCCAAATTGAACACTGAACTACTTCCAGTATAAGTGGCATATAACTTTTCTCTTCTACTTGCAACAACTTCCCTCTTCAAGGCCATTTTACAATCATAAGAGGTTCCTTGGAGTCCTTCTTTGATATATGGAATTGTGTCCCCCATAAATCCTAACAAGAGTAGCTCTCTAGAAACATTTAGTTTTTATTCTCAAGGCTTCAGTGCGTCATATTCAAATGCATTTGCCTGCATTTGCCCAGCACCTGGGGTTTTGATACATATTTTTGTGAGATTGTATCAACAGTTCATTTAAGAACATTTTGTCAACCACTTAATGTGGGTACAACTGTACTGCTAGAATTGCTTATGAGCTATGTTAATCTGAACTGGTCTTTTGAGCAGCACTGTCTCCCAGCTATTTTGCTGCATGGGTTTGAGTAGCTATAAAAATAAATGAGCAATTCCTCTGATAAAACAGCTTAAAAAGCTACAGAAATCCAAACTCCCTATTTATACAGCTGAATCAGAGTGGTAAATACTCCCCAATCCGCAGTGGTGGGCACCTGTAAGCAAGAAAGAGGAGACATAATGAAGTGATTCCTGAAAGGTTACTGAGCCCATCGGCTTAGCAGTGACAGGCAGCACAATTTTTCTGAGGCAGATGGATGACATTGGTGTTAATGCAAATGTGATGCTCAGAAGAAGGTTTCAGAAGGTCCTAGTTAGTAGCAGGATAATTGCTGTGCAACCTTATGTTCTCTGTCATTTCTTCACTAAATAAAGGGAATACTAAAAAAAAGCTAAAAAAGAAAAAAAAAAAAAAAAGAAAGCTATGTCCTGCAAAGTATAATGCTGAAGAGAAATCTGATGGGATAAAGAGCAGGGGTAGAGACAGAGCAGACACAAGGAGCTTTAAGGATGAGGTGCATTAACCTGTAGAATGGCCTCCAAGGAGAAAAGGATGAATGCATGTCATTGCTGGAGACATTACCTTAGCCTGAGCAAGCCTCTAGCAACTAGAAATCATCACAAAGGCCTTGTGATCCTGTGCATTAATGAGTCTTATGGTCACATTTAATGACAAATTACACTTCCTATTGGTCCATATAACAGCATTGTGGGTAACTATTATACATAAAAAGACATGCCAGTGAGTAAAATATCATAATTATGGCTTTGGTGCAGCATACAACATATTCCCTGTTGGGCTGTGCACATTCAGTGGGCTGTAATGCTCTCAAAACTTCCCAAACTGTTCATATTTTCCCCTCTTCTGGGAGAGTTACATAGACTGTAGTACAGGGAGTAGAATCTCCTTTCTTTCCCTGTAAATATCAAAGAGATGTCTGCCAGTAGCAAAGAGGGGGATTAAAGAGACTTTCTGACATGCAATGGGCATGGCAAAATGACAGCGCCAGGGCTGACTGTGACAACCTCCCTTCTGTTCATTCTGTAACAAAAACTATCTCTGAAGGTGAAAATAAGCTGCAGGTTGTCATAGCTAGAGGGTTATTAAATCGGGACATCAACTTCAGTTTTGCTAACACTCTACTCAGAGGAAAAAAATACCTTTGTTGCTTCTTCTTAACTTTGATCACCTGCCAGCAGCAAGCGCAGACTTGTCTCGCTCGTGCGCTTCTCCATGCAGATGTCCAAGATATGCAACACTGTAATGATAGCAGTTACTGCTGTGAAAGATACAGGCTGCAGTGTCTAAGGAGTTTAGTCCATGTATCTATGAATATTTCATTCAGAAGAACTGCACAACACAGCATAATCTTAGAAACCAACCACACAAAAAATACTATATGAAAGTTTTATTAGGGGAACAAATTAATATTTTGCTGTATATCCAAATAGGAATGTCTTCATTATCTATGTCTTTTGTACCAGCACCCTTGAGGCCATTACACTGGATAAAATTGATGAGCATTTATTCCTACTTCAGTCCTTGAGTATTTCATTTATTCAAACTAATGTTCCAGTTACTTTTTTTGCTATTTCCTCATTAAAGCCTTTGCTTGACACTTGCAAAAGCTCTTTGCAAAAGCTCATGTTAAATGGACACTAATTTGGCTGCCACCAGCAAAATTTGCAGTGTACCAGCAAAAGTTTGCAGGTATCACCTAAACAACCCAGACACTTCTGTTCCAAAGACAGTGCTACAAGGCCTATATTTAGCTGTCCCAAATGTATAGAGAAAACTGGAAGTCATTTGAACTTTCGTTAATACTTGTATGTTATGAGATTCGGTGGGAATAATGGGGAAACACAACACAATCAGCTCAGAAAATAGCTTCTTAGCATGCTTTTTTAATTTCCCTAAAGAAACTTCAGAAGGCACTATGTAGGAAGTAATGGTACTGTTGTTTTTCACAACAAAGCAGGCTGGTAACACACTAGGATGTATGATGTAGAAGAGCAATCTGTGTTGTGTAGGAGTTAAGTCTCTTGAGACACATCAGCCATCTGAAATCTGTGCTGTCACTTTTATTAACTGGGGATGTAAAGTCCGGGATTCTCTGTAGCCTGATTCTGCCCAGTGCTCAGCACCCACTTGCTTTGGCAGAGATGCTCAGCCTTTCTCATCCTCAGGTTGGCAGTTCCTCTTTGATCTGTTGGCTTGTTATGGTTGTCAGAACACATTTCCTGAGCTTATGATATGGTATTTCTGCACTGCACAGAAAATACATGAGAGTTTGATGTAGTGAAATGTCAGAAAAGTGTAAAATAGGGTTTTCTGTTGTTATAAATTGGATTTTTTCATAAGAGTTTTTCTCCAGTAATCAGTGAACAATCTGCAAGGTTGTAAGTGACAACTTCAGCAATGGCTAGGTTTCATGGGGTTGTACTCGGCAAGTGAACTGACGTAAAATAGCACTGACTTGAAGAGTTTGGTGACATGTACTGGGGAGACTTTAGGAAAAAAAGTTTTGTCTGGAGCATCTCCAGAGTGGTTCATTCCTCTTCTCTCAGCTTTTCGTGAGGCAACCACTGAAACTGTGCCACTCTACTCTATAGAAGGAGGGTTGGTACACAGTTTTGATTAGAAGCTTGAGTTTTAGGTACTAAAAGCCAAAAAAGATTCATTCCATTGCCTGAAGGGTAGATAAGGTACCAATCAGGATTCCAAGCTTCTCTACTGCTAACAGGAGATTTCTTCTTTTTTTTTTTTTTTACCCCTTCAAAAGCTACCAACATCTGTAGTGCCAAATCTCACAGCCATGGGAGAAAGTCATAGAATCACAGAATATCAGGCTGTAAGGGACCTTAAGGATCATCTGTTCCAATCTTTCTTGGCCAAATATGCCCTAGACTAGATGTCCCTGCGCCCTGTCCAGACAAATCCTAACAATGTCCAGTATAGGCACTACCTATAAGTCCTCTAAAGACTGAGAAATTCATACACTTCAGACCTTCAGATTTCTGCCATGAGATGATGATGATAAGACAGTTCTGGAATTAAAGGCATAAAAAATCAATGAGACACCTTCTATTCCACTCCTTGGGCCTCAAGTCAAGTTCTTGGGAATAAATTATGAAGAGAAAGTGGTAGATCAGCTGTGGATGCTGAGTATGAGATGTGGAGCATGGGAGGTGTAAGCAATGACTTGCAATCTACTGGAGATAATAATGACTGAAAAAAAACCTTCAATTATTAAAGGCTTTCAAGCCACTTCATTATCTCTTCTGTTGATGCTGACTACTGTTGCAAACAACTTTCGCTCTTATGCATGAAAAGCAGAATTTCCAAAAGGATTTCCCTCTGAGAAGAGAGTTCTTATTACAGGGTTGCTTCAGTCTACATCACCTTCTACAAAGGTTTGCACTTTGTACCCCCAGAGTCCTGAGGCAAGTGACTTGAGCTGACATCCATCTCCTAAAGCAAGAAGAAGGATGAAAGAGTAAGTATGTGCTGATGAACTCAGAGAATTTGCTCAGTGTGTTTTGTTTTGGTGAACGGTGTTTTGAAAGCGACAGCAGCCCGTGCTGAAGCAGGACGTACGTGGCTGTCATTCACCACAGTGATGGATGGAGCAGCAGAGCTGATTTACAGACACCTGTGTCACACAGACACTTGCCCTTGTCCCTGAGCTAGGAAAGGCTGGAAGAATAAAGGAGATTAATGTCAAAGTACTGCAGCTACAGAAATAATTACCTTCCAGAAATGTGAAACCAAACCATTTTCTCCCTATCTGTTCCAAACCTAAACTCTTCAGCACTAGATACCTTCAAGAAGCGTCTGGCTTTTCAGGATGCCATTCACAAAGGCTATGTTTTTCACTATGAATGTCAGATCTACAGGCTTTGGTCACTGTACACTGCTTTGGTTGCTGAAAAAGTCCTCCAAATCTCTTATTGGAATACAGTGTGTGCACTGACACAAAAGTTTCTGTGGGCTGGATAAAGACAGCTATTTCTAGCTTAGTAAATAAAATTGGTGACCTTCTTCATCTTGCCTACCGAGCACTGTCCCTGCCCTGTGCTGTTGGCCAAGCTGTGTTGAAGCCTGTTTGGTAGAGTACTGTCTGGAGCAGACCAAAGGGAATAAACCTTCAGTTAAGGATTGTGGATGATTGTGGTCCACAGCTTGTCTTTGTGCTTAGGGGCTGTTTTATTAACTGGGGCAGATGTAGCCAGCAGTGCAGAGTTATGATGGTCGTCCTTTGGTTTGGTCCTCTTGCACCATTTGTTGGTTGTTTCCTTTTCTAAAGACCATAATGATTTTTCTTTTAAGCAAAGAAGGTAAGACCTAACCCATGCAACTGGTGCATTCTCAGCTTATACTAAACCAGCAAGCTTAATGAATGGAGCACTCACCAGCAATTCTGTACTAAGGTAATTATTAAAATGAGAGGTTCATAAAAGCAGATGTTTCATGTCTTGACTGTAGGAAGTGTTCTGTCTACCAGCTTTCACAGAGCATTTCTAGATGAAAATTAGCAGTTTTGGCTGGCATCTGCCAGTAATGAGATCTGGCTATTCTGTTACCAAGCTTGCAGCTGATGGCAGTGAGAATGAAGGTGGAGCAGATCCTGCACAGCTTTCGTTCCCGTAGCTGCACCCCAGTTCCTCCTTTGTGACCCACAGTTCTTTAGCAGCGCACATACCTGGGATGCTCCTGAGTTGGACATACACTTTGTCCTAGCAGGAACGTAGGGAAAGAAGTGGGATTGAATGGAGAGCTAGTGGTGGGGAAGAGGCATCACCAGGAGGGAAGTTGTTATCCACAGCTCTTACCCAAAAGTTCTCTTCCTTTTCTTCCGCTGCCTGAAACATAATAGAAAACCTGTTCATGTCCTTCAAGAACATCCTTAGGACGGAATTTGGGGTTCTTGGCTCAGGATTATGAGGGAATGGAGATATTTTCTCAGGCACTCTTTCTTGGGAATAATGAAAGTTGCAGAGGTTCACATGTACCCCTCTGTTCAGTCTTTCACTGAGACTAGCCCTAGGCAGCTTTCTGCCACATGTGCAGAGATTCTGGGGTTGCTTTTCACTAGTGACTGATCTTTGTCATTCCTAGCAGAAGATCACAGATTTTCTGTTTCACTGCATGAGGCATATATCTGTGTGCTTTGTGGGATTTGGCTCATAAGTCTGGTTTTCCATGGGCAGTCCTCAGCTTCATGCTCCCTGATTTCTGGGTGCTTGCCCAGTGAACCCTGGTGGTAGGCTTGCAGGAGCACTGAGCATTCACAGCTGCGTATGGAGTCACAGATCCAGACCATGTTAGTAATGCTAAATGATCGAAAAGTACTGTTAACTGGTGTTTCAAAACTAATGTCCACGATTACTGGAGGCTTTCAGCCCTGAGTGTTCTATGCATCTGCTTCCAGTCTGTAAAACCATTCCTCCTTCACCCAGAAGATTAAATGAGTAGGTAGTATATCTGATTTTGGAGAAGAGTTTGAAGAGCACGAACTACAGAAGGACATAGATAGTATACTGAACAATCCTAAAAAGCAAAGTATTGATTTTCCCTTATTAAGGGAGTGACCTTTATTCTGTGTGCAAGAAATGAAGCAGAGGATCTGAGAATAAAAATGGTATATGATTCTGAAATTAAAGGTAGTGTCCGGAAGAGTTCCACTTGGAGGGTGAATCTGCATATGCAGCCTTATATCTTTTAATTCCTGAATTTTAATTGTTGATTTTATAACATTGTCACTTTATTTTTTAAATAATATTTACAGATCCTCACTAAATCAGCATACAGTAAATGTAGTCTTTTATAGTGACAATAACATTTGTTAAGCTCTTGGAGACAATGGCTAGTGAACATCATCGGCCGTATGATTTCAATTAACAGAAAAAACAGGACCAGTCTTTTTGAGAAGTGCAATTTCTCTCTAAGATATTAACTCCTACAAAAAGCAGATTGTATAAATGTAGCTAAGGCTCCCATCTCTAAGAGGTATAATTGAAATAGTCTAACCATCCGGCCATTAATGACACAGACCATGTTTTTTCTCTTTAACCTACTAATGCATTTAGCGCCAACATCCATCTATAAGAACAGGTCAAACTAGTGCTTCCACTAAGCTCTGTAAAAAAATCCCATTGGCAAGAGAAATTCTTGCTTGGCTTTGGCCAGGGTGGGCAAGCAATTGTGCTGGCCCCCTGGGGAGGTGGCAGGTGCTCCTCACTGTAGCCAGAATCAGATCTGCAAGATGAGAGCTTTAAACATTTGGAGACTCAGACCTTTTCTCCACCCAGCATGGCATCTCGGATACCCCTATAGTTCTGACAGAGAGAGAGAGAAAAGCAGACATGCTATGCTTAGTGATGCCAGAAATCACTTTCATTCTGAGGTCATGTCATAGTGCAAGTACCTGAGCTTGGGGAAAGGTCTGGGTTTGCTTATCTTTACACCTGGTTCTTTTCTGCAGTCTCTCCTTAACTCAATTGTTAATTGAGTTTCAAAATATCTTTTCAATTTCTCTTCCTAATATGATATCAGCGTCTGAGGCATTAAGAAAGTGAGCATTAATTAAAACAACTTCCATATGGAAATACAATCTTCCCCATATAATTTTCATAGATTAAATCCACACTGCGGGCAAAAAATGTTATCATCAGTAATGTGACCTCAGATTGCTACTGATACCAACCACATAAAAAAACCTCAAGACAGATGTGAAAATGAAACCATTTGGGATCCCTTGGCTTGAACATGAGAAAACAGAGAATCTTGTTTTCTTTTTGGACTTGCTGGAAGTTATGATGCACTGCAGCTTTTAAAGAGAAGAAAAATAAGGCAGTGATCATTTTGAGAGCAAGATGAGGAAGCAGACTGTTCCATCCCTGTGTCATGGGGGTGGGATGTAAATGTCTTGCAGAAGCAGCAGCTACTTCCCAGGCTGCATACTGAAACACAGGACACAGTCGCTGCTGTGGAGGGTTGAGGTGTCCTTGCAGCACAACATGTCTGAAAATGTTCCCCAAGCTCTTCTGATGAGCTGACCCTCTCCACAGCATAATCCTCTGGAGCTCTCCCACAGTTTGCCTCCCCAGTGCTGTTTGTGCAGGGAAGTGTGACAGCAGAAACTCTTACATATAGAGCAGAGAAGTATTAAGAGCTGATAGATGAGCCTCACCCCATGCTGACACATCCCAAAATCTAGCTGCTGGACTATTAATTTGTGGCAATTTCAACAGCAAGAAAGCACATGCATTCCAACCCAAATAACTTGAAAACAAGTTGTGCCTTATGTTTGAATGTCAACAAAGATGTGCTCTAAAGGAACAGATGTTGTTGTCTTCAATGAAATTTCGTCTCTGCATACAAATTTATGGGAGACTTGAGTGATGGAAATGGCCTCTGCTTAACACATATGCCTTTGTAAAATTTCAGCCTGTATCTACCCAGATGAAGCAATCCTTATGATGTATTCTGAACCAATAGGTCTCAGTCCTACTTGTATGGTGGGTTGGAAGTCTTGCTGACTTTAGCAAGGCCAGAGACTCATCTTTCTAGTGTGGGGCTCTTATCTGGTCATCTACAGAGTCCTTCTGGTGTCAAGTGCTTTATTCTGTCCTGTGCCACAGAAATCTCTTGACCTATCTTTTTTTAGTGACTTTTTAACATTTGTTAATCAGCAGCTTAAGTGAACCCAAGCATAATGTCATCAAAACAGTGTCAGTGAAGTCAGACTTGGGTTTTTTCCAAAAGGTACATGAGACAAGGGGGGCACAAAATCACAAAATTAAATATATCAACCTTTAGAATCAATTTTAAGTAATGCTAAGTTTGATGGCTTTGTACCAGTAGCAATGGAACATTACTGAGGTTCATGATTCACGAAAAAAAGAAATAGAGTACAGCTAGAGAACATACTGAGAATTCTTGTATAACATAAACTGTTGTAGTTGATGTAGTTTAGGCCTTTATGACCTTAGTACAAAATGAGTGTAAGAAAAACAGGCTAGAAG
>JAOEHY010032929.1:0-20066 GCA_025447955.1 Psilopsiagon aurifrons
AACCGAGGCAGCTCTTTTAGGAGGGGGAGGTGAGTTAACAAACTGCGTGGCTGATTTACAGCTTAAACCACGACAATCATCTCAAGAAATCAGCTCTTAAAAGGAACTTTCATTTCAATTATAATCCCATGTTTAATCTATTACTATGAGAAAAAGGATAACAAAATTATGCTGGATCATTTAGAAATGTAATTCCTTTTTACACATGCAGATCATAACTGTTTTCAAAATATTGACACCCTCACACACTTATGAAAACCTAAGATTTCAGCTTTAAAATTTAGTATAGATGTTTGTTTTAAGTGCTTCCAAAAGCCAAATTATTTTTCTCCTTGTTCTGGTAAACATTTCAATATTAGCAGTCATTTAAAATTGCTTACCCCAAACTTTATTTTACATGCATGTGACCCCAGCAAAATAAAGCAGCCTCTGCCTCCCCTTTCAGCTACAGAAGTTCATAAACTAGTAGGCTTCCAGTAATGCAGTAGGCTTTCAGTAGTAGAAATAAACTTCTACTAATGTATTTTCAGCAGTTCACAAAGTGCATGGTAAAATCAAATAACATTTTGGTTTGGCTTAGCCAAGAATTTTAGGAGACAGTTTTATCTATATATTCCAGCATGTATTTGCCTTTCTTGCAATAATTGATACATCAGTTGGTTTTGACATTGGACTATTGTTAAATTGGGAAAGTATTCAGAGAGATGTTTTCACCTATGTATGTTGTAAATTCATTTCTGCAGGTATGCTACCTTAGTTTCTCCAGTTACCATTGTGATATCAAAAGGGTACTACTTGTACCAAACGAAGAAAACATATTTTTGAGTTTTCAAATCTAATGTCTTTACTTTGTTGTTTATGTTGAATTAAAGGCAGCCCAGATGAGAAGTCAGATGAATTTAGTTTAAAAGGCATCACTTTAGCTACTGTGTAATGAAGCACCACTAACTATTTAATTAAAAAAGAAAATAAATTTATTGATCTGATTTAAAGAAATGAGGATGCATCATTTAATCCTCATTACCCTCTCTGGAATTTCAGTCAGGAAACTGTTCAGCCATACAGATTTCATTACTGAAATCAATGGAAACATCACTTTGTGTAACAGCACCTTACACAGGAACAAACCGGCAAGATCAGCTTTCCTTTTTTGTCGTTTTTTTTAAACACTATTTTTGCTTTCTCACTTTCTGCCGTCACCCTCCCTGCAGACTCAACAGGCTCCCTCTGGTGGTTACCTACCAAAAACATCGCTTCGCTTCGGGGTCCATACAAGCCCTCAAATAAAAGCTTGATTTCATTGGCATTTCTTGCTTTAATAATAATTAAGAAACTATAAATTTATTAAAGTATAAGGCTTTTTGTAGCCTACTGTTGTGCAATCTAGATCTTAATATGTTTTCTAAGCTAAGAATATTTGAAAAATCAATTAGGATTTTTGTTTTCCACCAAGACTCTAGGGGTTTGCAAAGTGAGAAGTAGATGATACAACTAACCAGTAGGTTAATATTCCATAATATCTGTGTCAATGATCCAAATAGAACATCTAAATCCTTTATTTCAGTTAAGTAATTTTTAGTATCTCTCTTTACTCAAAATTCTCTGATACTCTGGATGTGTCTCTCGCAGAGGAAGTCTCTTCTACCTCAGGTGTGGACACAGATTTTCTCCTAATTGCAGGGATATTGAAAATTAGCACAGAAGATTTTCTGGCTGAAATCTCAGTAGACGCAGCCCTCTTTTGAGCTGATAGCCAGACAATTTTAACATTACTGATTATTTTTAAAATTTTTTTTATAATCTTCTTTCCATAATGAATATCATCACAAGTCATCTCAAAAAGCACAAGAAAAAGAAGCTATCTATTTTTAAATTAGAGTATCAGTATTAATAGTCAGTATTAATAAAGTCTACTTTTCCGGCATCACACTTGCAGATGAACAGAATAAGACTAATTTCTCACTGAGGTCAAGCTTATGACACTTCTTGCCTCTTCAGAGCTTCTTGTGGTTAATATACCTGTATTTCATGTCCAAGAAACACTTAAGTACAGAGATGATGAAAATTGGTGGATGCATGGATGGATGGATAGACGGATAGATTAGATAGATAGATAGATAGATAGATAGATAGATAGATAGATAGATAGATAGATAGATAGAAAGAACAGGTAAATAGATCTATTTACATGTGCACATGTATCTACTTGGCACCTACTTCATGGCAGCTGCTGTATGAAAAGGCTGGAAAGCACAGTACCTGATGATGACTGCTCATATATAGGAAATGCCAATATGCCAACATGAGTTGCTCAAATGCAGAGAAATTGATGTGTTCTAGACTGAAACATGAATGCAATTCTTGGAAAAGCATTCCTGAGGCTACAATTGGCCTTGAAGTGTGGCTGCTGATGATGGGAGATTAAAAAAAAAAGTAGATATTAAAATGTTCCAAGTTGTCCGTAGTCTACTTGACTGAGCTCTTAAAGTATCCACATTCTTGTTAAGCCATCCTCACACATTTCACAATAGCTTGCCTTCAATACAAAGAAGCTACCTGATCCTGAAGTATCCAGAGCAAAAACAATGGTCTCAAGTAAATTATGATCTTGTTAGAACAAACCTGTGGCTAGCTCAGTACATCACTGCTGGCCATGTATCACTCTGCAGATACATAATTTGCTGATGTACAGTCCCCCTTTCTGATGTTTATGATAGTCAAGGTTGTGTGTATGGGCACAAAACTGCTCTACTGAAAGAAACTTACGAATGTAATTTCACTGACCTTATGTCTATATACAATGCTCTCAGAGAATTTCTGCTTCATTTTCAGTCCTTAACAGTGGTACATTGTTCTCTACTTTCCACACACGTAGCCAAACTTTTGCAGAAAATAGGTAATGTATTACACAGATTTTGACATTAAATATTTCTGGTTTAGAGATGACTAATAAAGTAAAAAATAATCTATTTATATGACTCATATAAGTCAATGTAAGCAGCCATGAGTTAGTTTCAAATTGATTAATTAGAGTCAGTCTGTATTAGGTCATGCACAGCTTTTTTAACTTAATTAGTGATTGTTAAGTAGCTGAGAGAATTTGCTGACCTGTTTTCAGTAACTTAACATAACAAAAAATTCAAGCACTGCAATTTTCCCTCAGAATTTTTACAAGGAAATTAATATTATAAGAGCCTAGAGCAAATTTATCCTAAGACAGTAGAAATACAAACCCATTCTCTTCTATCATTGTGTAATACCATACCTCTGAGCCATATATTTTTCTACATACAGTGCTTCAAAGAACTCATATAACTGCAAACATCTTGCTCTTAAAAAATATTACAGTACAAAATAATAGGGAAAATGCAGTAATCACATGAAAACAAATCCCTGAAGTATTTTAATTTCATTAATTTGGATAAGCTCTGCTGAAGATTTAGAATCATAGAATCATAGAATAGTTAGGGTCGGAAGACAACACTACTCTGGGTTCCTTGAAGAAGAAGTATCTTTTATCTATTGGTTTGGGTTCTTTTTCTACATTGAGAAAATCAGAAGAGTTAATTCTATCTCCAGAAATCAATTGATAGATACAACTGATAGATAGTGGTCTTGATTAGTACAAGATATCTTGTGTACGAATAGCAAAAGAGCATATTTCATGAATAAAATCATCCTTTCATGACTGAAACAGTTTAATGAACATCAGCATGTTCTCATAAAGATGAAAGAGCTGCAGATTAACTCTGTATGCATCTATTTTGGAGTGAAATACCTCAAAAATAATATCATGAAAAGTGCTGATGACTGGAAGTGGTCACAGCTTCTCTTGCTCCATGATAGGGCCGGTAACAAGCAGGCCTGGGCTGTAAACAGGACTGACAGAGTGGGACACCTAAAGACAAACTACACATAATCCACCATTGCATCTACTTTCATCCCTTCTTTAGGACAGCTTGTGCAATCCTTTGGTTTCACTAAAAATGATTATTGTACCTCATTGTGCATTGCTGTTTTCCTCCCAAGAGGACAGGCACAGGAAATCTTTGAATTCTGAATCAAGCGTTTTCTCTCAACTTGCACTGCCAAGTGGACACCTGTGAATCTGAACTGCCTCCAGCAAGGGCTGTGAGTGTTCAGAGATTAAAATGTGCCTGCAAGAGGAAAGAGAATAAACTGTTTTCCATACCCACAGTTCAGAAAGGAGCATGCTTAAATTGCTGCACTAGAAATGTAAGTCAATAGCAAACAGCTTTCTGATTGTAAATGACAGCTGAGCACTAAACCGGAGTGTCTACAAAAGTGGTGACGTTTTCATCTGTGGCATTTTTTAACGATAAAAAGGCATTTATGAAGATTGGTTATATATAATGAATCATTTTTCTCTCTGATTTCTGTTTGCCTTCTGAGATGCAGGGCAATCAGACTGAAATGTCTTCCAGCAGAACCCTCTTTCATGATGCTCTGCATGTACCCAGAGAGTCTTGGGTCATGAGGGAAGGGAAGATACTTCACCTATATTTTTGGTAAACGTCAAATAAACTCGAGTAATAACATCTCACATGAACTCTCAGAACAATGAAAACCAGAAACAGTCTAAAGATCTGGACTCTGAACCCTCTGGACCCTGTCCCAGAGCAAATTAAAACACTGTACAGCTGTACCTGAATCAATAAGACCCAACTCAGGTAGCTACCAAAATCAATAAAGAAAAGTCTGGCTCAAACAAAATCAAGCTTAAGCGGCCTCCATCCACTGCAATAAAAAGTTTATTTACCTGAAAGCAAAACCAGTTTCTATCAGAAAAGAAGATGAGAATTAGGACAAAGATTCACAAAAACCCAGACAGCTGACAGCAGCACTGACAGCTTCTGCAAAACCTATGGAAACTATGGAATGATTTTTTTCTGTGTTGAATTTCTCATTTTGAATTCTATATCTTAATGTCCTTTCCTCAAATTCTGACACAAAGTTATAACAGTAGCAAAGTCATGGGCAGCATACAAACCTGTAAAAGAAAACAGCTTTCTTGTCATCCCTAGGAGTTCATAACTGAATTCTATCAGTTCATTTAATGGGAAGATAGGAAATATGTTTTGTTCCTGTTCCTGCCTCACAATTTATATGATGACTGTCTGCCATATAAAATTAGTAGAAATAGAGAACTTGCAGTTTTTGTCTACAAAAGGCTTGGTTTTCTTCACTGTATCTGTGGAAGCTATGTACGTGTAGTTGTACCGCTTTCCTTGAAACTATAAATATCTGCTTACATAGCCACCCATATAACAGATTTTCGGGTGTTTGGAGCCAACTCCAGGCTCCTCAGCAATGTGGACAAGTTGAGTTTTACTTCCCTTGTATACGTAAGACTGGGTCAAACCAAATCCAGGATGTTGCTGACAAAAGCCCTTTCTCTGCAGCTACAAAAAGCTTGAGAAAGCCAAAGTTGCTGATCCACCTGGATGCTGTCATCAAAGTTGCTGTCACCAGGACGGAGAGGAGAGGAGCAGCACCAGCCACAGCTGGGAAGGTTGCTTCATCTCTGCTCCAACTCTGCTGGCTGCTGTCCTCCTGCCCGCCCATTTTCTCTTTTTGCCCAAAGAATTGCTCTGGTGACCAAGGTTCCCAAAGCTATACAGTGTAGCTCTGGCCTGATTACTTCCATGAGCTTGTTCACTCCCTTTGGTAACTTCTTTCTTATCCTGTGGCTGAAGCTGACCCCAGCCAAAGCAACCTGCAAACTCCACCTGGCTGCTTTACCAGCACTGCAAACCTGCTTTGGCAGCAGTTGCCAATTACCTCTTTCTACTGTGATCTCTTCCAGCACAGGTAACTTTGATGTTTCCCATGTCTGAGGTATGTTCTCTAGCTTGTATTTAATTTTTTCCTGTATAGAAACATGAAGATCATTTTACAAGACTTAACACTTTCTATTCTTGCTGTACTACCTCAAACCAGTCAGATGCCCATTTTATGAAGCTGCTTGAAGGTAGACTACGTGTTCATTTAAATAACTTCTACAGGAGCTGTGACCATGACCTGGATGCCTGTTGCACTCTCCTGAGTTTCATCAGACCTGCTCTATTGTGCTGTATTGTATTACAAGTGTTCATCAAAGTACTCTTGATTCTGTTATGTCGAGGAAGATCTGATACGGATGCTCTCTGTTTTAAATCAAACACAGCTGTGTTTTTACGCACAGGCAAGAGGCTTTTGCAGCCAACATTTGAAAGCATCCCATGGGGTAGTTGTCACAAAACAAGGAACCAAACCAAACAACCCTTTTCAATTACTTTAAGGCAAGAGCATGTTGCTAGACCATGGTTATTAGCTTTCGACATTTTTGCTGAGAAGATTGCTGGGCATTGAATAAAGTATGGATGCATGCTTTCATATAGAATTTCTAAGTCATATTATTAGATACTAATTTAAAGCACTTAATTGTAATATGAAGTACAGATGGGATTTTGGAAACTATAGCTTCGAATTTAGTTCTCTGCTCTTGACTGCCTGACCTTAAAAGGCTATTTTAGAACTGATTTTTAAGAAATGGAATAGAGAACTAGGAAAAAAATAGTCAACATAAACTGTGATGGAATGACAATGGCTCTCAAATGAACAGGGACAGATGTTCTTTCTAAATGTCAGCAAGGAGCAATAAGCTTAAGTTTCTTAGTGACAACTCTCTGCTACGGAAATCTGAATGTAGTGACAGCTGTCACCTCAGGGTTACATTATTCCCAAGAATATGTAAAGGAAGGGGGGATTAATGCTTATAGATACTTGATTTTTCCATACTAATAACTTTATAGAAGGTGAATCAAAGGTGGGTTTATTTAGCTTTTCAATGAGATTTAAAGTTCACATCTGCCTTTATAATGTAAATTTCTATTCAAGGAACTTGCCATAAAGAAAAATAATGGGGTATGGTTGATGTGACTATTGTGTCTGATCTTGTTTCACAAATAAAAAGAGTCAGTCTTCAAAATAAGCCCATTTTCAGCCTCATGTTTTATGAACAAAACATGATCAAAATTGGAGAATATTTTTGCAGCAATGAAAACTGGTCAACCAGCTCAGGGCCGAGGCGTGAAAAGATTTCTAAAATGTTCAGGGCTACTCATAGGCTTTAATATAAGTACATCTTAAATTGTTTCTCTGTACTGACACTGGGTACATTTTAGAGACTTGAACCTGAACTTCAGCTTGGTCTTCACTACAGGAGTAAAAAAAGAATTTGTATAGGATTTCACTGAAACACATCTCCGAAGAAGTTGTATGTCCTATTATACACATTTAATTTCTGTAGAATGATATGATGTATGCAGACATATACCAGTGTACACGTTTGTATAACTGGCCTCTGATTTTTGTGCCTCAACTGTTCAGGCTATCCTAAAACTGAAAAGGGGGACTGTAGCTAGAAAGTGGAGGAAATCTGTAGTAATGCATGGTTTGTTTATTGGTTTTGAGGTGCTAAGTACATGCTCATTTTAAAATACAAATGCATTTTACTGATGGTATTTTGATTACATGTTTATTATATATGTTACATAGTCACAAACTTTAATAGTAATGAATATTTAAAATCAGTTTGTCGGATTGTTAAATGATTTCTCTTTCCTGAAAGAAAAATGTACCACTCTAAGTCAAATATTCTCATTATTAGAACCACATAAAAAAAGGCACCTGACCATTGGAGTGAGCCGAAGGAAGGACATCCTTGTAATGTTTTTTCTTAGGAATATCTTCCAGGTTAAGCTACTGAGGAGTAAACGCATAGGTCTAGACTAAAGGGGGGACTTTGGTTCTCAGCTCCTTTATAGAGCTTTTCTATTTTTCCTGTTGTTTGCTATGGAAAATTATGTAGGCAAAATACTTGGTTGGGGGTAATAACATCTGATAAAGATGGCTGTGGAACCTGGCCACAGACAGGAGAAGATTTCGTTTAACTTCCCACTCCTTCTGAAGTTCATAGGCTATTTTAGTTTTGACATAAGTAGATCTTTCCATGTCAAAAGATGTTTGGGAATAGACTCAATAAAACTAGAGCCAAGGAATGTGTGAGGCACATGCTTAAAAGATAAATATATTTTTCTTTTTTTTTACTGATTTTTTTTTCTCATTCTCTTTCAAGTAATTAATGTATCTAATTTTATATAATTATTTGTATTGAATTCATAACAACTTTTCCATTGAAACTTTCTATTGCACAAAGATTTTACTCAGTCTGGATAACAAGTCAACACCTGTTTGTTTGTTCACAGGAATCTTAACAGGAATCATGAGTGCTGTCCATGTGGGAATTTTCCTTCACTGATGCAAAAGCTGAAGCCTGTAGGCCTGGTAGAAAAGCTACAATATAGTTGCATTCTGGTTTTTATCTCTAATGCTCAGGGGCAGTCTTATAATAACTCTATACTTTACTATACCTACGTACCAGAAAACAAAAGCTTGAACTGCAAAACCATCTAAATAGCTAAATAAAACTAATAGAGACAAGGCTTCCATCCAGATCACAATTGTTATTTCCTGGTTGCTTTTCCTTAAAACTGATTTAGGTTTTGTACCAAATTTTCCTGCCCACTTGCCTGTAGAACAGTCTGCTATTCTTTGGTCACTGTTCAGGCTATAATGTTGGAAAGATAGTATTTCCTAAGAAAACAGAGGAAAGAGAGAACTATGAGAACTAACGCAGCATTTCAGGTAGCAAGCTGCTATCAATGCAACATTAGCATTAACTGCAGCAAGGCTATGGTTGAACTCCTGATACCCTAGGAAAGAGTAATGTCTGGCAATGAGATAGGATTCAAAAGCAAAACATCAGTGGCATTCAAAAATATTACTTGCATCTCACCATATGGAGGAACCTGCAGTGGCAAGCACAGGCATTGGCAACACTGGGGAAATCTGTGGAGACTTCCACTCATTTTCACAATATTCAGAGTGCTTCCAAAAAGTCCGAAACATCTGGTACATTCTAGAAATGTTCAACAATGTCCATTCTCAAATCCTTTACATAAGTAGAGACCGGTAGATTTGCATGGCAGTCAAACTCCTCAACAAAATGAAGTATGCACATAAGAAAAAAAAACAGAAGTATTTTAAGAATCTTTACTAGTGTATTTTTGCTTAATAACTGAGTTACGACAGACATGGCAAGTAGACCAACTCAAATAAAAGTTCTCATATCTATAGAAACCAAACTGAGCTGTCCCATCATGTGTTCCTTTGGACATAATGGTCCAGGCCACACATAAGTCCAATTAAAATCCAGATTTGTGCAAGTCCATGGCTCTGTGATCAGTTGATGTTCAGCTGCTGAGATTCCTCAATGTAAGTAGCAAAATGAAAGGTACAAAACCCCTGTCAAACTGGTGAGCTGCAAAGCAAGCAAAGAAAAGGCTTCAATAGCACACTGGAACAGCTCTGTCTGACCCACTGCTCCCACAGGAGCACTGAACTCTTGAGCAAGCAGGCCATGATGTGAGGAAGCTGTACCGCTGCCAGCCCTGGTCCCCAGCTGCGTGTCCAGCAGGACTCCATCCTACAGAGGGGCTTTTCAGCATTAGCTGTCAAGATCCCCAGATCCCCTCCAGATGCCTTCAAGATTTCAAGATCCCTAGAGAAAAGATGTAAAATATAACCAGCAGTAGCTCACCTACTGGCAACTGAAACAAATGGTTAAGAAACCTCGGGCAAACTTGTTTAATTCACAAGGTCCATGTGCCTGTATGCTCTCGCTTCCATATGCTAGAGGAACTTTTCAATTTTGATGCAGTCCTGCAAAGCCCAGCTTTTCAGAAGCTGTCATTCCAGCACCGGTTAAGAACTGCCTCCGTGGGGATGGAGGCGGTTGGTAGGGTTTGGGAACACGGCCTTTATAACCGGAGCATGACAAGCGGCCAGGCTTTCTTTTCTGCTTTTTTTCTCTGGAGTTAGTAACAACGTGTGCCGCCTTTTGTCCTGCGAGCTACCGCGCTCCGCGGAACCGGTAATGGAAACCTGCGAAAGGCTGAAAATAGTCAGCGTAGGCGGTGCTTAGTCCGGACTCACTCTTGCTGCCGGCTACCTGTTGAGGTGGGTTTAAGCAGGCGCTTAACTATTTCTGTCTCTCCAAGAGAGTTCATTTAAGCCGAGCTGGACCAGCCTAGCGCGGCTCCGGCCGTGCTGGAAGCCGCAACTTCTGAGCCTCCCTAGGCAAAAAGCATACTGAAGTTTATTGAGGTGAGGACCGGGCCGGGGCTGGTCGGCTCCGCTCCTCTCCGCTCTGCTCTCTGCCCGGGCTCCTGCTGTCGCGCCGGCGGTCAGCCCGGCGGAGCAATTGCAAGATAAACCGGGGAGAAAGGGGAAAGGAGGGAGGAAAAAAAGGTGAGGAAAAATCCCCCAGCCCTCCTTCCCTTAAGGAGACGTCCCCGGGGCTCTCAGTCTCCTGCCGTAAGAGGCGGCCGAGGGCGAGGAGGCTCGGCCACTCCTCGGGGCGGGAGCGGCGGGAGTTGCGCGGTCGCGGGAGGAGCGCTGCCCCCGGCGGAGGAAGCTCTCGGGGGGGCTGGGGGTTCCTCGACCCTGCGGGCGGTGCACCGAGCCCTCTGCCTGCCAGGGGTAACGGAGCTGCGGCGCTGCCTCTGCGCCCGGCGGCGCAAGCTGCGCCCCTGTGAGCCGCGGGGCAGCCTGCCCGGCGGCACCCGCCGCCTTCCCTTCCTCCCCATTCCCTCCCTTTCTCTCTCCCTCTTTTGCTCCCCGGCACCTCCCTGCCCTGGTGGGGGGCGGCCTCCCCTGGCTGGCCGCGGGCGAGGTGCCGGGGAGCGGCGGCTCCGGTTTTCCCCCGCTGAAACTTTGGCCGGCGCGGAAGGGGGAGGATGGATCTAGAGGAGACCGCGGCGGCCCCCCTCAACTGGTCCCTCGATGGGGCAGAGCTGCCCCGTGGGGAGTTCAACCTCTCCGGGCTGCCAGTGGCAGAGGGGAAGCCCTTCTTCGGCATCGGCATCGAGAACTTCATCACCTTGATCGTCTTTGGGTTGATCTTCGCCATGGGGGTGCTGGGCAACTCGCTGGTGATCACGGTGCTGGCAAGGAGCAAGCCAGGCAAGCGCCGCAGCACTACCAACATCTTCATCCTCAACCTGAGCATCGCGGACCTGGCATACCTGCTCTTCTGCATCCCCTTCCAGTCCACAGTCTATGTGCTCCCTACCTGGGTGCTGGGTGCCTTTGTCTGCAAGTTCATCCACTACTTCTTCACCGTCTCCATGCTGGTGAGCATCTTCACGCTCTCGGCCATGTCGGTGGACCGCTATGTGGCCATCGTGCACTCCCGACGCTCCTCGGCCTTGCGTGTTTCCCGCAATGCACTGCTGGGTGTGGGGCTCATCTGGGCGCTCTCCTTTGCCATGGCCTCACCTGTGGCTCACCACCAGCGCCTCTTCCACCGCGAGGCCTCCAACCAGACTTTTTGCTGGGAGCAGTGGCCCAACCCACGCTACAAGAAGGTCTACGTGGTTTGCATGTTTGTCTTCGGATATCTACTCCCGCTGCTGCTCATCTCCTTCTGTTATGCCAAGGTGGGACAAAACAGGTAGTGGTGAAGCATATGTAAAACGAAGGGGGGGGGGGAAGAACACATGATGGTGGCGGGTGTCCGTGAGCTGTGAGGCCATCTCCAGTCACATGGAGGGACATGGCACTGTTGGGAGGTGACAGGGCAGAGGTGAGTCTGTGGTGCAAAGGGAGAGGGTAGGTTTTATAGCTGAGGGATGACTGGAGCAGGGGGACACATGTGCATTGTGCAGACATCTCCGGTCGGAGATTGCACAGGGCTAGGAGGTAGGGGTGTTCTGGCAATTACTGGGGGCCCTCTGACAGATATCATTGTTTCAAAGCACTGAGAAGCTGCAGTGCTGTGCTGCTTTCTCTGTCAACACAACTCTCCTATTTTCTTGCAGAGCCATATGAGTTTAACTCAGATAAAGTACAACAAAGCAACAAGTTGTTCAGGCTTCAGATGAAGCATTGCAGTTCCTTAGAATGCAGTGCACTTAAAAATGACACAAATCCAACAGTCGGGTCTGATCCAGTGAACATGTTCAGAGCAAAAGATGAGTCCTGCTGCCTGGTCCCTGCGTGCCCTGTCTTGTCCCAGTTGAAGTGCATGTGAGATTTACCTCTGTCTTCAACAAGGATAAGGTGGTGCTCTGGAGCACCATGGGGATGCAGGTATAAAAAAACAGTAAGTAAGGGCTCCTGAATAAGGGTGTTTAAGGACTTTTCTGCTCAGACAAACTGTCATAGTTTCCTGTGAATATTGATTGCAGGCTTTAGCATACGGTCCACTGCTTTCTGCTGTGCAGGAGCCGGAGCTCCAGCTGCTGTCTGCTGGGTTAGGCAGACATCCTCCTGTTGCTGTGCCAGCAGCCTTCAGGAGAAGGATTCCTCCTGAGGCAGTAAGTTACATTTGAGAGGACAGGTCTGCTCTTGCAATTAAAGGCTGCTGAAGTGTTGAAAAGTCAGTTCTTTATTTGACAAGTTAAATAGATGTAATTTGAACAAATAATTTGATGTTCAGTTCGATATGCATTTCATGTAAATAATACTCATATTTATATTTATATGTACATCAGCTTAATTGTGATGTGCAAATTAAGGCTACAGTGGCATCCAACTCTGCTAAAACCAAGTTATGCAGAACTCAAAGAACAGCATTTCTAAATTACTGTTTGTAGTGAAAATAGTCTGACTCGGTAAATGGAGAAGAAATACATGCTTTCATATATAAACTTGAGTTCTGTTTTCCCTGGGTGAATACACTGATGCTTCATCTACTGTGCTGGATATGACTGAGCTATGAGAGGGATGAAACTTGCTGTAGCCACAGATTATCAGTTTTAAGAAAAGATTACCTATTTCAGGGAAAATGCTACGGAATGTTGAGCAGAGGGAGCTTTTCAGCTATTAAGAATTATTATATTTTTTCAAAGCCAAAGCATCTTCAGTTTCAACATAAAGTGCCAGCCTCCAAAGTCTAATTATATTACAGGAGATTGAAAATTAGTCTTTCAAAATTACAACAGTCCTGAATAATGTAGGGGGAAAAATTGAAATAGACTTAAACAAAATACAAGCATAGTAAACACAACACACCATCTTGTTACAAAGCACCACTACAGAAGTAGATCACTTAATATTAGTAGGAATACAAAACAGAACAACACAAAAAACGAGCAAACCCCCACATCAACAAAGTAATTCTTTGTGGAATACATGCCCAGAATAAGTTAATGAAATCAGCGCTGCTAAAAGTTGCAATTAAAATCTTGTGTTTAAGTTATTGCCAGGCTAGGATCTTGCCCTTGCTTGGTGATGTGTTTTGAGCCTGTGTCAGGCTGGAAGATACAAACCGAAGGGATGAGTTTTAGGAGATACTTAGAGGATATCTGGTATTCCCATCAGTGTCAATGAAGCTGAAAAATACCATGACTTGTACATAGCTGTTGGAGGTATTGTATCCTGCAGCATGAATGCTCATTCCTGTCCTCACTCGGAGCCACTGGCAAATCTCCAAATACAGTGTTTTGGCACATGGGGCAAAGTCAGGGGAAATTAAGGATGACTAAATGAAAATCGCAGCTGAAGTTTTCGATTTGTCAAAGCCATTACTACTCTTGCAGGTCTCAAGCAAAGTGGTCACTGCAGCCTCTTGCTGAGGTCACTGAGGTACTGTGAAGTACAAGTAGTTGGGCTTCTGAATGCATGCAGGGTTACTGCTGTGTAATAGCCTTAGAAGTATTATAGAAATAAATGCATTAGTTTCTTATGGACTTCACTGGTTTTCATGAACTGTGGATTAGCTAAATAATGCAATATTCTGATATGCTAGATTAAGACAAAGGAGACTCATTTCTCTATTTGAATATATGGCCTTTTTCAGACTCCTTTAAGGCAGTTCTGTTCATAAAGAAATTGCAATTCAACTTTCAGTTTTGAAAGTCTCATTTTTTAGGCATTATAATAGAAAGCTGAGTTCTTTCTCTCAACCTCTATTAAATTATGTTAGGAGAGATTTGTGTTTTCCCCAGTGGATAGTAATACTGCTAGAGCCTATGGAAGTGCTGCCATAGTGCTAGATGTTTGGAAACAGTGTCCCCCCATAAAATCAGAAGTGGAAATCTCACCTGACATGCTCTTAAAGCAGAGATTTGTGAGACTGTGCTTTGTGTCCTGTATGTACAGCTATCCATTTCCTGTCTCCTACAAATAACTTTTGTTGAGTTTCAACCAAATTTGGCAGAGGAGTGAAAATATCAGAAAGAATGATATTTCCTTAGTTTTGTGAAAATGGGAGTCAATGAAGTAAGTGGAGCGTCTGCATCATCCACTTTCCTTTAAGGAGAGTCAGTTTGCACTCAGCTGTTAAACATCAGACAAGCCATAGAGGGAAGAAGTCTGATGTAGCATCTGCTCATGGAAGACACACATCTTCTTGGGAACGCACAGTCAAGAGTTCACAAATCCATAGCAGACCAGCTTTTGCTGGCTCACAGAGATACTCCTGGGAAAAACTTACTACTACACCCAGAGGAGCAGTGATTATATAGTTATTAGCTGAGTTACAGTGCCGTATTATCTTAATACTAACTTTTTGAGTGTGTTCTGTATCTTGAAACACTGCTACATTTGCTCACTGATATGGCCTCAAAGGGAAAGTGATAAATAGTTCCCAGTGAGCCTCTGACAACTGCCAGGGTAGTACAATGTGACAACTGATTTTGGGTACTTCTGCTTTTGAACACCTGGTTATGAGGATTTATAGGCTTGGTTAAAAGTAAGTTGTGAAAAGTAGGAGCCTCAATATAAAATACAAGCTTACATGGTTTTTGGCTTAAGATACTATATTTTAAATTTTGGTGAGCAATGAGGGAAAACTTTACTAAACCACACTGAAAAGAAAAAAATTAATGGTATAACACATTAACAGTACTATTAAATGAAAGAGAGTGAAGGATCTGTTGTGACAATAGAAGTAGCAGCATTGCTTTCAAGAATGGATTGCAGGCAATGGCACTTGAATTTAAATCAGGTTCACACTATAAAATATGGTTCAGAATGTAATGCTGACATTATGGCGCTGTTAAACAAGAAGTTCATTCTTATTAGATAATGACCTTGGGCAGGCTTTCCTGCTGCATGATTTTCAGTGGCTGATAATGAAGGTGTAGTCATTGGAATTACATCGAGACAGACAGGAAATATGCTTTGCAACGGTGTTGACTTCAGACTTCTACAGTACTCGGCAGATTTACACAAATAGTCACTGATAACAATCTATTTTTTTCTCTCTCCTATATTGGAAAAATCCTTTTCTCAACTTGATTTGCTCATAGTTGTGTATTACAGTCTGGACCAGACTGAAACTTCATATACTTCTGTGATCCTGAAAATCTTACACCCTCTTTCACATCAGGATAACTTTCTTCCCACAGCACCCCACTCTCATCTCCAGAAAACAGGAAAGCTATTCCTTCCCCAAGAGCCAGATGAGATCTCTGATCGACAGGTACTTGAAAGCTGGAGTTAGAGAAGTTTCATGTAAAGGGTGAATTTTTCCACAGAGCTGAGTTTTTGGAAAATATAACAGGTTGTTGAGAACAGGTTGTGACCTGTTGTTTAGCAAGGTGTGTAATGCGCATGCAAATGTACTAGTGGATATCTTGAAATACTTTCTGTAGAGAAACAACCTGAGACAAATGAAGAGGCACTTGCAGAATACTTGCTCATTCAGGTGAAGTGACAGTGCCTGTTAGAGATAGAATTGATTATTCATTGGCCCAGAGAAGAGGTAATTTGAAAAGGACAGTGAGGTGTCTTTGATTTCACTTGTAGTGTTTGTGCATAAACATGGCTCCTAATATCCCTCCACAGGGTTCTGTGTAGGTCTTTGAGCGCTGTTTGACTGTTGTTGATAGGTAATTAAGTTCTGCCTATTTCTCTTGCTGCTGGTTTGCGTAACATCTGGTACACTATCATGTAGAGCCGGCATGTTTTCACTGGAGAGAAATATGTATATAATCTGAAAGAGGGGAAGTTGACGAGGATTCATTGGACGGTTATGCTCTAAATCTTCAATAGACACCCCCCTCCCACCCCTCAGATACCCAATTTAACACTTTTGTCTACTGTATCTTTCTTTGGACTGCAGAAAGATGCAATGCAAAGATGTGTGCTAAAAATTTCAGAACAAAAGATAAAAATATTTGTGACTTCAAGGGAAGATTTTGCAGTTTAATTTCTGGGAAGTGTTTGTCTGACTTTAGTTTTGGGCTGTGAGGGAAAATCGCAGTACAGTACAGTCTCTGCATGGCAGGAGATTGGATTCACAGAGGCCCAGTAGAAGCAGCACATCATTGTAAGTTATGTCCAGCAGCAGTGATGGGAAGTGAACTTCTCAGTATTTCTCCCACGCTCTTTTTTTTTTACATATTTCACCCATGAACTAAGCAGTACACAGTCACAGCAGGTGAATAAAGAGTGTGTGAGCTGGCGGGTCATCTCCCTCGTCTTCTGCTGGAACTCAGGGGCTTTTATGTCCTTTCTTTCTCATCTGCTCCTGGAGAAGATAGAAAGGCTGAGGCCAAAATAGGCTTTGCTCAGAGAAAACACATTTATTTTTTTCCTTCCTTTTCTGAACTCAGGTCAGTCTTGGTAACAACCTGGCCTGTGTTTCAGAATAGGGAGTACCTGCAGGGCTAGGTCATTCACACACAAACATGTTAGTGCAGAGGTAAGCACAGGTGAATTGCACTTCCGATGTTAAGTGGTTACAAGTAATTTTTATTATTGTTTCTGGGTTTTGTTGTTTTATTGTTCACTGGTAACTAATAACACATGCCTGAAAAGTGGAATCCACTGATTATTGTTATTCACAAATAACTATCATTTCTTTTAATTCATTATGTAAGTTTCTAAGATTCAAATCCAAAGTGAGATCAAGTCTGTAGGTCATCTTGTCTGGCATCTATCCTGGTAGTGGTTAGGTGTGCATTCTAAAGAAAAGAGGGAAAATATCCTCAGATAATGTAAGAGAATTTGAGTTTATACTCTTTTTCCCACCTCAAGAATCTTTTTATAAGCCCTAAGGTTTAGTCTTATATTCCTTAAAAAAATCCTTTTAATGTTGGATGATCTTACCTATTAGATTGTTCTCAGTTCATCTTAAAGCTGTGTAAGGTGCAACCTAACATCATGTCCCGGGTTCAGCAGTAGCAACCATTTTTCTCCTTCTTAGTAGCTGGTGCAGAGCTGTGTTTTTGACTTTCAGCCTGGGAACAGCATTGATAAGTCCAATGTTTTTAGTTGCTGCTCAGTGATGTTTACTCTGACCAAGGACTTTCTGAGCCTCATGCTCTGCCAGGGAGGAGGGGAAGCTGGGAGGAAGCAGAGACAGAACACCTGACCCAAACTGACCAAAGAGGTATTCCATGCCACAGCACGTCATGCCCAGGATGTAAACTGGGGCCAGTTACCCGGAAGGTTTAGATCACTGCTGGGTCGGGCTGGGTATTGGTTGGCAGGTGGTGAGCAGTTGTATTCTCTTCCCTTGTTATTTCCCTTACCATTATTATCATTGGTGGTAGCAGCAGTGGTTTGTGTTGTACCTTACTTACTGGACTGTTCTTCTCTCAACCCATGGGAGTTACATTCTTTTGATTCTCCTCCCCATTCCTCCAGGAGCAGGGGGAGGAAGGGGTTGGGGAGTGAGCGAGCGTCTGCTTGGTTCTGGGTTGCTGGCTGGGCTTAAACCATGACACATCATCATCATCTAATTGAGCTCTACACCTCAACACTCTTTCTATTACTGTGATTTTAATTAAAATCTCGAGTTTAATTAAGCGTCTCTCTTTTTTCATTTAATTCTGTATGGTTTACAGCTTGTTAAACACATTCAGCTGAAGAGATATTCTCTGCCCCTCATGCCTACAAATCATGCTATATAAATATATTAGATTCAGTTAATAACAATTGCAGGTAAATTAGGGTGTGCACCTCTATGTGACCACTCTCCAAAATCTCATGTATAAATCATTATGTTAAAAGTTGAACCCTGCTCTTGGATGATGAGCCTTTTTGAGACATATTTAAAAAAAATCCCTTGTGAAAAGTCCATGACAAGTATCACCAAATTCTTGATAACGGTTATGCCTCATTTGAGATACATTTTGGTATAAATTATTTTTGAAAGCCTAAGCTTCTTTCAAAGATCAAGTAGCACTGACGTCCTGATTATGTTAACCAAACATCCATCTGAAGAAAGCAAATTATGCAGGTGACTCAGGAAAGTTCTGACTAAAAACATACACTTTTTATGTTACATGCAGTGAAGGTCATTCTAAATTAACAAGCATTGACATTTTCATGGAAGAATGGCTGTTAATTCTAGGTGTATGATACGTTTCCGTTCTTTGCCTTGTTCATTTGTAATATATATTTGTTATGTAGTATATCTGGATTCTTATAGAAGAATTCAGTTGTTGCCTGCTTCATATTTGTTGATTCTCACAGATGGAGATACTTAATTCGTTTGGATTTTGAAATGTATAAATTGAATCAGAGATGTTTGTAAGTGACTCATCAGTACTGGAGAACCTGCCCTAAAATACATGAGTTTGAATTTTAGAAAGCACTGTAATACAAGATACAAATTAATCTTTTCAGGTTCTTAATCATCTGCATAAGAAGTTGAGAAACATGTCAAAGAAGTCAGAAGCATCCAAGAAAAAGGTAGATTGCTTTCATTACCATTATGTATTTGTTTATAGTTTGTTTAATGGCTAATTTGGTATCATATTGATTGTTGCAAAGTTGTAGTGGACAGAGGGAATTGAAGTATTTAATGATGTATTCAGTGTCTCTCTGAACTTAGCAGGATTGGAGTATTTTCTGATCTGAGTTTTCCATCTCAGTGCATTAAGCCATTACCTAAGATCCCCATATTCTGAACATCAGAGCATCTGAAATTTACACATGAATAGACAACCTGTCTCTAATACTAAATTGGGGTTTTTTTGCCTCACAGGCATTTTTCCCTAACTTGTAAATATTTTCTTTTTTTTTTAATTCATTTTTTAAACTAGTTGAATCATTTATGAAGAATTACTAAATTATATGATGAGACTTTCAAATGAGGTTTATTGTTCTTTGTGATAGAAGTCTAATAAGAGACTTTCAGTGATTCTTCAATTCTATTAATTTTCTACAAAACATTTTTTTCTGCTATGATCGAGACATAAGTTATGTACTGTTACAAGTAGAATCAGGAAAGGTCTTTAAAACAGAATATAAGCTTTGTGATTCAGAGCAATATTTGATGTGTTTATATATTGAATTTGTCAGTTAATATAACAGTTCTGATGCAGATTTGACCAAAGTAATGATTTGACTAACTTCTCAGTTTATGAATGCTGAGCCAGAAAAAACCCTTAGGCTATAGCTTTTAATTTGATCTAATCACTATTGCCATATGGGCATGCAGACTGTCTCCAATGTAAATGAGATATACATGGGCTCAAGAGGGAATAAGTAATCTATTATTTATGCATTCCCTATTTTATTGAAAAATATCCTAGTCAATAAACTTTAATACCTGGAACTGAAACAACTGTGGTCCTGATTCCGTAAAATACTCAACATATATATACTTTTACACTTCATGTCATCGAGGCCAAAAGGTCATTTTCAAAGGTGTTCTGCACGTTGCCATCTCTTCTCTGATCTAAATCATTCTCAAACTGGAAATAATCTCTGCATTTACTCTAAACACTAACTCTTAAAAATTGCAAGTAAAAAGCAGATCTGGCTAGGAACTAGTTTCATAGCTTCAGGGAAAAGCATTATATATATGTCCATGGCTGTTTGGACACATTAATGTTCAGAAACCAAAGGGGAAAAAAACAAAAGGGCAGCCCAAACTTTTTTTTGCCATAGCAAATGCATTTTTCATGGAATCATAGAATAGTTAGGGTTGGAAAGGACCTTAAGATCATCCAGTTCCAACCCCCCTGCCATGGGCAGGG
>JAOEHY010032929.1:20346-32679 GCA_025447955.1 Psilopsiagon aurifrons
AAGGCTGCTATGAGGTTTCCACACAGCCTTCTCTTCTCCAGGCTGAACAGCCCCAACTCTCTCATCCTATCTTCATATGGGAGGTGCTCCAGTCCCATGTTCATCTTTGTGGCCCTCCTCTGGACTTGTTCCAGCAATTCCATGTCCTTTTTATGTTGAGGACACCAGGAGTGTACACAGTACTCCAAGTGAGGTCTCACAAGAGCAGAGGGGCAGGATCGCCTCCTTCAACCTACAGCCTAACTCATGCTTTTACGAGGCAACTGTTTTCATTAGTGTGCTCTCTGGTTGCTGTATTTTTCTTCTTTTTCTTGTACAGATTTGTTAGAAATGCATTTCAGACTTAATTATGCATTTATAGCTTTATTCAAAGCTTTATGAAAATTTCAGGAGTAGAATCTTTAAATTAATCTGCTACATGTGTGAAAAAAAGTTAGTGAAGAATATGAATGTGCCTAAATGCTATTTGTCATGCTTTTTGGTCACAAAGCATCAATATTTAGCATAATGTATTTCAGGTGGTTTTTCATGTTCTAATGAGAAACCCTAAGGAAGCTCCCATTAGGTAAACAAGAGATGCCCTTTAGTGTTACTTTGATCGAAAACCATAGTGATGATTTTGGAAAGATAAGCTCTGAAGTTAGGATTAGGAGGACTAATGGGATATAACAGATGTTTTGAGGTTCCCTAATACAAAATTGCTTATTCTGCAGATATGAAAAACCTTAAATAGTTAGAAGAGGCACATGGTCAGCTTCTGTTTTGAGGTGCATCTGTACAGTCTGTTGAAAGTCAGTGATTTTCCTGGTATATTTTGAATTTTGAACACGCTGAAGTAATATGCCTCTTTTGAAGTAATTGAGAAAATGGTATCCAAACAATATGTTTTCAGTTGTAATATTAACACATTTAAAGATCAGAGAAGGAATTGCTCTTAATTTATACTTCCTTGTTACCACATATTCTCCTGAAAGAGAATATATGTGTGTGGCTGTTTGATAGCGCAACTGACTTAAACTCCTCAGGACTAAGTAGGTGAATGGCTTGTGGAAACAGATGAATCCTTGAGACTAAACAAATTACATTTAATACAGATACAATATCCTTTGTTTATGTTGTGAGATTTTACTTGCCAGCAAAGTAAGTTACTTTGACCTGTTGCCAGTGAAATCAACCTTTATATTTTTCTTAAGTTTCTGTAAATTCAGCCATGTTCTGATTAGATAGGTCAGTCTGAATTATTACATATAATCAATTCAGGGAGTAAAGACCAAGGTCAATAAGCTAGCAAAAAGACTAGATAATCTGTGTGCTGCATTACTTATCACTCTGGCCGCTGGTTTACTTTTGCCTGTGGAGAAGAGCCTAGGTTATCTGAAAAACTATATTGTAACTTGTTAATATAGTAATGGTAATGGTCCATAACATAATGTGCTTTTGGAATTAATAGTAGGCTTTTACTGGGAGAGTGATTTAGTTGAAAGAGATACTTGTTAGAGGAGTAGATATTAATTAGTTGAGAAACTGCAAAGCAGTAATTGCTGTTTCTGAAATAAGTGAAAGCTAAAGAAAGCAATTGACAGTCAAATTCCCCTGTGCCCTGGCAGAATACCTTCAGCACCTGAAAGATCTGTACTGACTGATGGTGTAGTTGTCAGGATGGATCTAGTGAACTTGATGGGACTCTCATAAACAGTTGAGAGTGGAGTCAGGAGGCAGCACTGAGGGTATTTTGTATTCCCTTTTTCAGATCTTGGCGTTTGGTGGTGAGTTTTGATTTCCAGATTGGTTTTGACAATGCGTAATCATCAATGTGTTAAATTTCAAGCTCCTTACTTTTCTTTTTTTTTTTTCCCTAGCTGTATCCCAGAACATTGTTGCATAATTCCTCCTGTGGAAATTTTACGTTTACAGGAGAGACTTTCAAAAAGCGCCTGCTCTTTTTGCAGACAATTGAGCAAAGCGTTCATCTGACCGCTCTAAGCTCTTCCACTATCTGCCCTCATGTATGATAGATCTCTCTTGAAATTACGGTCAGAAATCCTTGTACACCATACTCAAATACAGATCATTAGACTTGGATGAGAGTTCTCAAAGATCCATGTTATCGTTATTTTACATCAAGCTTATGCTTTTGTCTAGGGAATCAGGAACATAATACTTCACTTTCAAGCAAAGCTATATACGCCTTTTACTATGTCATTTTCAGGGCTAAAGTTCTTCTTGCAGTAGTCACTATCCAGACTAAAGCCCATATAGACAATGGAGTAAAATCAGTAATAAATAGTCCACAGTGTGTTCTTTACCAGAATCTCCCCATGCCCCTCAATAATGGTTTTCTAGCAGGTTTAAAGTGGATTCTTTAAGAGCTCATCAGACATCTGTGTTTTCCTTCTCTGTCTCAGACAGCACAGACTGTGTTGGTGGTGGTAGTGGTTTTTGGCATCTCCTGGCTGCCTCATCACGTGATTCATCTCTGGGCTGAATTTGGAGTTTTCCCACTGACTCAAGCCTCCTTTCTCTTCAGAGTAACAGCACACTGCTTGGCTTACAGCAATTCTTCTGTGAACCCGATTATATATGCATTTCTCTCTGAAAATTTTAGGAAGGCCTACAAACAAGTCTTCAAATGCCAGATAGGTAATGAGTCACCTCTGAATGACGCCAAGGAAAATAGAAGTCGAATAGATACACCACCATCTACCAACTGTACACACGTGTGAACTTTGAAAAGTCCTAAAATGTTGGCTCCTCATTTGTGTGAACCAAACACCTTGAAAACAAAGCACAATGAGCTTTATCCTGGGTTTATCTTGGTGAAGCTAATTGGTATTTAATGGACTGAAGTTGCATTTGTAGCAAAAGTTTGTGAAACTGGTATGCAAGAAAGATCCTTTGTGTCTTAGCTTTGTCAAATGAAGCTCTTGGACCTTTAAAAAATACTTGAGAAAAAATGTTGGAGATATGTCTGTATCTAAGCACATGGCGTGTAAACATCTAATATACAAGAAGGAAATGTTGCATGGACAAGTAACTTACTCCATCGAAGTGATGAGATGGCTAAAATTTCTGTCTTATAGATACTAAATACTTTAGTACTATGATTCCAGAGAGGAAAACTCTTGTTCTCTCTTCAGATTGTTTCGACAATGCCTCTTCACTTTTTAAGTAAAGATGGGCTCTGATTCAGAATTGAAATAACCTGTGTACAACTTGAGGCAATCGTCTTAGGGAAGCACCAATTATACCTGTTTAGCTGTCTTTTTAATGTGACATACTGAGTAGTGATGGAGTTCTTTCCACTTCATATGGCTGCCTTTTGTGTATGCTATATAAGATTTTGATCATGGTCTGTATATTGTTGTACCAAAATGAGGATTTACGTCTATCTGAGGGAAGCTTTTCTTCATGGGTTGCATTGTTGCATGTGTGTGTATGTTTTGTTAACTTTATAGTCTTTGAGGTAGAGGTACAGTTTTAAATGTGCAATATATACATATGTTTTAAAATATTATGTTGTATAAACTGACTCTGGGCAATGCTTTAGTGTTCAAAAATAGTATTACCTTAAAAGTTGCAGCAGGGGCTTGATACTGTGTAGCTCTAAATTGGAAAATTCAGAAAGATGCATTTGAATCAATACAAAATACATAAGGTAAATGGCCCAATTCTACAAATTCTTGTATGACGTGTTTCAGCAGTTCTATGAAAGTACTTAATATGTCTTTAGGTGGTAAATCACTAAAGAAATAGTGGAAAGGCACTCTGTCCTTTCAGAACCTTACTCTCAGCTGGAATAAGATATGCTTTTACCTTTTTAAGTTGAGTAAATAAAGTTGAAGAAATCTCCAGACATCCTCTCAGGGCAGGGATATCCTTAGAGTAGGATTGCTTCCTTGTTTAGGCAAGTTTTGAAAATTTCTAAGGATGGAGATTAAACAGTTTTTGGGGGACAAGTTGTGCCTAATCACTCCCATTCAATATTTTTTCTTATTCCCACTTGGAATTTGCCTTGCTTGTGACTTGTTGCCTTCTGTCTTTTCACTGTGCACTTAACTCTTCTCTCTAGCAAATACGTAATTTAAGATGGCAGTTAAATTCCCCCCAGCATTCTCTCCTCTAACCAATGTGTCACTCTCTATCTCTCCTCATCTGTTGTGATCCAGCTCCCTAGCTAAATTAGTGGCCTTCCACTGCCCTTTCTCCAGCGTGCCATCCCTCTTGTGAACTGGGGAGTTCAAAACTGAACAGTGTTCCAGAAGTGTCCTCACAAGCACTGAGTAGACTGGTGGTTCAGAGTGTTGGAAGCACACCAGCTATGGAGGGTTAGCTCATGTGAAAATGTTTATGTTTATGTGTCAGTGTTGTCTGCTTGGAATCAGTAAAATATTATTGAAGACATGCTATTGCATGCATGGTGTCTGTGTTCATTCTTTCATATGAAATCACAATTTGATGATATTGCTAGGAACACAAAATACATGGAAAAAACCCTCAATTGGAGAAGGAGGGTTTGTCTGTGCAGGAAACTATTTTCTGCGTTAGGACTGCGGTTAGGAAACACAGAACAGTGTTGAAGAGCCTATAAGCGTTCAGATCCTCGTCACTCACTGATCACTCAAATTATAAAAGCACTATCAGACTTCAGGTGAATTTATAATGTATTACATTCTACAGCTTTGAAAATCGTATTTTTCCTTTAAAAAATGCTTGTGGTTTTATTGCTTTGAATAAAAAAATACAATGTAAATATGTAATTAGGTAAAGTTAACGTGTTGAGTTTATGTTCATCTGGAACAGACTTTTTTTTTCCTTAATGTTACATAGTTTTAAACCCAGGAGTTTGACACTAAAGGAGCTACATCTGTTTGAGCTTTCAATCTGCAGCATCAACTAGTTAGAAAAGGCCCACCTGATTCCTGGTGAGTACCAGTGAAACTTCCACCTCACTTCTTAAAGAAACCTTAAGAAACAGCTGACACTCCAAGGTTGAATTTCCTACCTAAAACACTCTTTTGTTCATCAGTGACTCCAGTGTGACTTTGATATACTCAGCTGTGACCCAGTGGTTGTGACTGTAAAAACATATTAACATACGCTGGGAACTGTGTCATGCCACAAAAATGGCTAATTTGGGCAGAAAATTGAGGAATGGGTGCTAATGATGCCGTACAGCTGAAAGTTCTAAGCCCATTGGCAGGGATTGTTCTGATGGAAGGCAAAGCAATACTCTCACCTCACTGACATGCCTAATATGTTTTTGGTTTGGGTTTTTTTTTTTACATCTTTTAAACCAGAAAGGTTAATTTCAGCATACATGTAGTAAAGGGGGAGGTGAGTGGGGAAAAAGAAATAGTATTTCTCTGGGTAGGGTGGAATTTTCCACTGATAAATAAATGAGCCCACTGAATTCCACACTGTTTTGTGAATTTGAAAATATGATTCTGTACAGAACAAAATAGGGAACAGGAATTGTAATTCAAATTCCTCTCAAACTAATGCATGAGTGTAGATAAAAAAATACTTAAACTTCCCTGAAATGTATTTAAAATTTTATTTCTCATAAATAGAAAGAATTGGAAACCCCAACAGAAACAGCTACTCATGTATTTCTTTCATAAACTCCCTAAAATTTCACTGAATGTATGCTGCCAAAACACTATCTCTTAGTGCTGCTTCATGAGAAGTCTAAAACGTAAAATGCGCTTTCAACATTGATGATAGAAGTAGTGTATTCTATCAGATAAGTAGTAGGAGCTCTTCAGTCCATCTTTAAACTGTCTTAGTAGAGAAATGTAGACATCGGTCTCTTTTGTAGCTTTCTCTGCAGAGTGGATGAGAGACCTGTGAAGAGGTAGCACCCCTGCAGCATCTCAGGCTAATGTGAGAAGGCCTCCTTTCCTGCAGGCTCCATAAAGGAGCTCATTTCTGCCCATCTTCTGAGGTTGTGCTAAGATATTGCAGCAGATTTCTAGCCGATTTTGCATTTAGTATCTTGTTCCTGTGTTTTACCACTTTTGCCTTAAAATGATGCAGAAATGTCATTGAAACACAGTGAAACTTTGAAATTGTAAAGATTAATGTTTAAAGAGGCTGAGGAATTATTCTGTCGGGGTTCTTTTTGTAATGTCAGCTCTGCTTGTAGGTAGGTGTTTGAGGTATGATACAAAAGATTATAGCAGTGCTCTTCTTCAACTAACTAAACCTAAAATACATTTCTAAGATACATGTGGGCGCAGATGCACACTGTGCACTGCTATGCATTAATAAGATCTCAGGTCCATAGCCAAAATGAAAAAAATTAAATGGCACTTAACCAACATACTGTTCATCATGTGCATGAAAAATGATGGGTCTTGCTCACCTACATGTTCAGCTGTGCTAATTTCACAGGTAATTGTGTCACCCTTTTTACTGATTTTGAAGAAGGTAATAATTTTTGCTGAAAGCAAAGCTCATGCTTAATGGCTACTTCAAAGTGGGTCACTAAACTACAGAGTTTTCAAAAGCATTAACTAAATATTTATGATACGTAGTAATTTAAACATTCAGAATCACTTAAAATTTCTATCTTGTATCAAAAAATGCATAATTTCCTAATGTTTTGTCTAAGGTAGGTAACAAAATCACGTGCTATAATCGATAGCAAAGATATTAATAAACTGGCTGAAATTATCTGTAAAAGCTGATGACTTTGTAAGTAGCTAATTTTAATTTCCCACTGTCCTGGGTTCAGCAGTAGCAGTCATTCTTCTCCCTCTTAGTAGCTGGTGCAGTGCTGTGGTTTTGAATTTCTGCCGGGGAACAGCGCTGATAACACCAATGTTTTTAGTTGCTGTTCAGTAATGTTTACTCTGACCAAGGACTTTCTGAGTCTCGTGTTCTGCCAGGGAGGAGGGAAAGTCAGGAGGAAGCAGAGACAGGACACCTGACCCAAACTGACCGAAGAGGTATTCCATACCACAGCACGTCATGCCCAGGATGTGAAAACTGGGGACAGGAACCGGGAAGAGTTAGTGCACTGCTTGGTCGGGCTGGGTAGCAGACGGTGAGCAGCTGTATTCTCTTCCATTGTTGTTTCCCTTATCATTATTATTATCGATCGTAGCAGTAGTGGGTTTGTGTTATACCTTACTTATTGGACTGTTCTTATCTCAACTTGTGGGAGTTGCATTCTTTCTGTTCTCCTCCCCATCCCCCTGTGAGGGAGGGGGGAAGAAAGAGGGGGAAGTGAGTGAACAAACTACGTGGATGGCTGGTCTTAAACCACTACACCCATCTGCAATCTTAATATTCTTTCAAAATTTTGTTTGATGAAATTGGTTGAATATGGAATTATTTACTGTTTTTTCTGAAGTCTTTTTCTAAATTTAAACATTGAAAACTATGTAATTTTTTGCAAGATAGATAGGACATTTTAATGACATGTTTCAAGTTATGGTCCTTTGAGCTTTATATTCACTTTCACTCAGTATGCATACTTCACTCTTACTTAAAAATCTTACTTTTTTCAGAATCTTCATTTTTTAGAAAATGTCACTATTTCCAAGAGATAAACATTAAACTTTGTATAATGTTGCAGTGAAGTAAATTTTACTTTAAATCACACATTGTAGGCAAAGTGAGGGATCTTTTTATAAGATAATGTTGTGAATACATTATTTCAGACATTGTTATCTTCATGGCTGCTTCACAGTGCAATGTGTCACACTGAACCTAATGATATTTGTGGCATTTGGGGGAAGAATAAAGCAGCAAAAAGAATAGCTGTTAGCTTACAGAGCTCGTGTTATTGTTATGTATTCAGTACATGTACAAATGTTGAAGAAATTCTGTGTTTGTTTCAATATGTAATGAATGTAAAGTAACATGCAGTTGTTTTAAGAGGTACTGTACTTTCCATGATGATGTTTTTTCCAAGTGATGTTTTCGGTAGGTCTGTACTGTCTCTGCTTGTCTCTATAATATGAAATACAAACTGCTTTTCTTACAAATGTTTACGTAAGAACAAGTGGTGCCCTCAGGAGAACTTCCAGAAATAATAGTGTATGTAAAACTCAATAGACTTTGAGTGCTAGGTGTCATTATGGGTTGAAAACACCTTTTTGAAAATTTAGCTGCTATAAAAAACATTGTCATTTTCAACTACTTAAGTGCAGGAGCTTGATCCTACTTTCATTCATGCTGGTAAACGTCAATTGAAATTGATGGAATTCACTGGTATTTCTTATTCAAGTGCAGTTTAAATCTCTGTAATTTACATGCTGCTTAAGAGACATACAAACAGAGCCAGATCCATGTGTCTGAATATGAAGAGAAACAAAACTCTCCAATGATGTGAAATCCATACCTATTTTATGAAAGCCTATAAGTGGCTCCACTTTTGGAAGGAGGCAATCACATCAGTGCATATTTGTTTTTAGATTTGCACTAACATTGAGCCTATTAACTGTGCTATTTCAAGGCAGTAAAAAAAAGCGAATGTGGTCAGTTCTACACCTAATGAAATGTACTTTTAAAAAGAAAAGTAAACGCAACAGCATGGGTTTAAAATTCTGTGGACTTTAATCCATCAACTTTACTGTGCAGTTCTTAAACAATCTTTTGTATTTGCGTATGTACTTGACATTTATAGATGCACTGGCGCACCTTGGCCAGATGCATTTACTGGATGCAGACTGAGGTCTTGTTTTGTAGAAATATTTACTTAAGTGCAGCATTTTCACCATGGAAAGCTTTGCACCATTTCCATTTCATGGTTATTCTGTTCCCTCACAAACAACTAAGCATATTTAAAATCTGCTGAGAAAAGTAAAATCTTTACTAATAAATCATCTGAGCTACATAGATGTTTCTAGCAAAACCTGTAGAGAATTTATCAATTAAGTTTAAATTTTTAGATTCTGAAAGAAAACATAAAATTCTTGCTGATGGCATACAGATGGGGCATTTATAGATGAGGTGACGGCATGACAGTGTTCCTTTACATTGAATTTCATACAAGCAAACACAGTTTTAATAGAGTAAAATGAAAAGTCATTCATTCAGGAATGAAAAATATGAGGGAAACTTTAAGAATTTATTATTGTACAGGAAAATGATAATTCTGAAATTGTCAGGTAACTAAACATAACCTCCAACTCTATGTAAATTAAAGCATTTACATACATACTGCCTGGAATCATGAATTCAGAACATGGGGTTGTGTCACTGGAATCAAAACTGCAAATCGTGGGCTTTCACAGGGACATTTCCTAGAAGTTCTTAAAAACACCCCAATATCCAAACTGAAAACTGTTAAGTGATCAGCGTAGAGGGTGTGGGGGGTTACCCCTGGTAACCAGGTGCCCACCAAAGCCACCCTGTCACTCCTGGAAAGGGGGGAGAGAATATAGCTAAAGGGCGGTGGGTCAAGATAAGAACAGGAAGAGATCACTCATCAGTTATTGTCATGAGCAAAACCAGACTTGACTTGGGAGAAAAATGAGTTTAATTTATTACAAGTAAAATCAGAGTAGGATAATGAGAAATAAAAATTAAATCTTAAAAACTTTTTCACTGACTCCTCCTTTCTTCCCAGCCTTAACTTCACTCCTGAATTCTCTTCCTCCTCTGCCCCAGTGGCGCAGTGAAGGGGAAATGGGGGTTGTGGTCAGTCCATCTTGTTTTTTCTGCCATGGCCTGCACCACTGGCTGCAAGGGAATCTCTGCTATGGCGCCTGGAGCACTTCCTACCCTCCTTCTGCACTGACTTGGGTGTCTGCAGGGCTCTTGCTCTCACATGTTCTCAGTCTTTTCTCTGGCTGAAGTTGCTCCTTCAGAAGAAACTTTTTCTCCTCCCAAATCCATTATGCCAGAGGTGCTACCACCATTGCTTGGCTTTGGCCAGTGGTGGGTCCATCTTGGATCCATCTGGTATTTGCTCTGTTGGACACAGGAAGACCTTCTGGAAGCTTCTCACACGAGCCACCCCTGTATCTCTGCCCCCCCCAAAGCTTGCTATGCAAGCTCAATATGATTAAGAAGTGGCCTAATTGCATCATATAGTTCTGTACCCACATAGACACAGAAAACGTGTTGCTATGCCTCACTTAAATGAGTGAATGAGTTTGCAAGATCCTGTGAAGTGAAATTAAGCTATAGGTTAAATGTGTAAATGAATTGGAAGTCCTTTCATTAAGCCATGGGTATAAATAAACCTAGAATGCTTAATGAACAAATGCAATATATTTGTTTTGCTTCAAATCACATCCTTGTATTTCTCAAAAGTGCATATGATAGCACTTCTGTGAGGAAAAAAATGTGGTTTCTGTTAAAGAGTCTTTAGACCTGATGATAACAATGGCTCCTTCTGCCTTTAGTTCATTAGAATTCTCACTCAGATTTCTGTAATTAATAGTATGAAAGCAGAGATGAAGAAAAAACATCACAAAGGTGAGCTATTATTGAATCTACAGGTGATCATCTGAAGATACATATAGAATAACTCCACAAGTAGACTACATCGTGTGAAGATCCCTCTTAATAATTCTGCTTCCCAGTTTGCCTACCCACCACGCAAGGCTTCTTATGGGTTCTAAGGTGGGAAGGCTGATGTGAATGTGGGCTCTGTTCAAGACTTCCAAATATTCCCGAATGAAGTGTATACAGAGCAGGGGTTTGTGCTTTGTGTGTTTTCCTCTCACTCTCGGTGCTACAAGAGTCTGTTTTGTACCTTGTAAGTAAACAGCCTAAGCGGAATCTTGGGCATCAAGGAATCCATTTCTGTACTTTCAACCCTGAAATCTGTTATTCTGCAACATCACACCAGTCACAGGGAACATTTCTCTCCTCCCCATTGTCTGCCACCTGCCACCTTAAGTAAAATCCATCTTGTTCTAGATGTTAAAATAAGTTAAACCCACAGTTCTATATCTGTAAAGACAAAATGTGTTGCTATAGATTCAAGGGTGTTCTGTTAATACAGCCTCGTATACTAAATGAGAAGTGGGACCTAATTATTAACATGAGAGTAGGAGAAGGAAGGGTAGGATGAGAGGGAGTAAAATGGTAAAAACCATCAGTATTTAAGAATGAAATAGATTTAGGGCTCCAACTTTCAACCTCTACATAGTCAATACTTCATAGTTTGTAGGCAACTTGTCACTATAAGGAAAGAGCAGAATCTTCTGGACTTGGGTTATTATTTTTTATGTGTATTTGTCTCTCCATATCTATAATAAGCCTTTCAGAATCATATTTCTATTAGCATCCCTTGTTGCTCTATAGAGTTGTCCTGAGATGTATTCAGCTGGTTTTGCATTCATATGAAGATTTAAATATTCTTTTTAACTCTTGTGGTGATCTCACAGTAAAAAGGCTTAATTTACCTCCAATTCTGAAGACATCTGACTGCAAGGCACAGTTTATGTATAAATCACTATGAAGCATCCAGGGAAATAACTCAGTAACACTTGAATGAGTCTCAGGTGAAAATGAGGCACAACTCAAACATGACTTAATTTTTGCCTAATTTGGATTATTACAGCTGGTGTTCCTGTGTTCCACTGTTTGGAAAGAATACTTACACAGGATCCCATGCTGAAAAAATTCTTACTCAAAAAGTAATGCAGAACTGTACATGAATATGGACAAAAAATATTGTCCAGATAAAGAGTTGATGACCATTTTGCTAATAATGAAATATAAGGATGTTTTGTAATCAAAGAAACCTCATTAACATAATTTTGCCACATCCAGAAGTACTCTGTAATGCCAAATGAAATAGAATGATATATTTAAATTGCTTATTCAATAGTTTTCGTTAATATATAAAGGCAAGAGTTTGTTTCTCTTTTTGTAAGACAGCAATATTAATGATGGTATAGTTGAGTACAAATAGAAGTAAATGAATTTTCCTACTTGAACCTTAAAGTATTTATCCAAGCTTAAATATGACCTTCCCCCCTTTTTATTGTGAAATACTGATTTTTGTGTGACTTCAAGTGAAATCACTTCCATTAGTGTAAAAGAACATGATAGTAAAATGGCTGCTTCATGGCTGAACATGAGCCTGCAGTGTGGGCTTGCAACCCAGAAAGACCTGCAAAAAAACCCCCACTCGTTACTGAAAAATACACTTCCTTTAAATTACTTTTATCCAACCAACAATTATTGCACATGAGAGAGAAAGGAGAAGGGGACATGCACAGTGGGATTGAGTGCGCCCTCAGCAAGTTTGCCTATGACACCAAGCTGCGTGGTTTGGTTGTTACGTTGGAGGGAAGGAATGCCATCCAGAGGGACCTTGACTCGCTTGTGAGGTGGGCTGATGCCAACCTGATGAAGTTTAAC
>JAOEHY010032930.1:12084-22921 GCA_025447955.1 Psilopsiagon aurifrons
TTTTTTTTTTTTTTTTTTTTTTTTTTTTTTTGTTATGGTTTGATTTTGTTTGTTTTTCCTTGCCCTTCCTTGCATTTCTTGTCTGGGAACAATTCAAATAATTGTTAACTGCCATAAGACTTACTCCTGCAAATATTAAAAAGCATGTAGAAGAGCTAGCTGTTTTCTAAAAACTCAGTGAAAAAGCTCACGTTTTCTCCAAACAAAATGAAGGTTTTCCCTAACTAAAGTTTACAGATATGGACAGAAGTCTAAGAAAGGCGATTAATGTTTGACAAGGCAGATGTACATGATAGAGTTCTGTCATGAAGTTTCATGCCTCAAGCCCTTTCAGGATACACCTTCAGGGCCCATTGACAGCACTGAGGTGGGCAAAACTGGAAGGTACTGAAGAAGAGATGACTGAACAGTACCAGAAAATAAAAGAGTAGAGGTTTGAGGAACTGGTAAAGATGACAAGATGGAGGCTTCCATAGAGATTGAATTTTGTTTCAGTAGAAGCAAGTTCCTATATCTATCAGCAAAGACTGTCCATACATAGGACAGAGACAAGTTTGTGCAGTGTATTGAATTCCTTTCTGTTCATTAAGGATATTATCACAATTCTTTTCTTTTTCCATATGAATATTATTAAATTTTCAGTTTGGTGTAAAGAACAGGAAATTTTATAACTTACTGCAATTCTCATCATGAACTAACTAGTAAAATGTAATGAACAGCAATTGTGACAGAACAAGGTTATAGTTGTAACAACTTCTTACCTGTTCAAAATTGTACTCCTGTGATCTCTGTTTTGCTGTAAATAGGAACTTCTTTTTAAATCGAGAAGTAAATTTTCAACAATGGAGCTAAGAGGGAAATTAGTGGACATTTCTTTGAAGAGTAAGCAGAGAGAATATCATAATCAGCAGGTTCATGTATTTCAAAATGCTGTGTTCACCTGACAGTTCTTTCAATCATTTTTAGTAAAATACATTTGTAGCCACTGTGTAATCCCCCCCCACCTGTAAATTATAATGTGGAATGTTGTGATTTATTTCATAGCATAAAAGCTGTTAAATGAATACTGACAGCACCATTAGTGTTCTGATCCTGAACTGAAGTGCAAGTCAGCTCTGCTTAAGTCATAATTCTCATGAGCCAAAGATAGATGTTCAGATAAAAAGGGTACTATAGGTTAATCAGAGCTGAATTAGTAAAGAAAAATCAGTAAAGAAGTGAGCAATTCAGGAAATGACATGCTGAATCTCTTACTCTAATACCATTTCTGTAAGTAGCCAATTGCCAAAGACTCCGGAGTACTAAAACATGGGCTGAAAACTTGATTCATTCTGAATGAACTAAGACATACAGGTATTACCTTAGTAGCTGAATCTTGCGCTCTGTTTCCACCTACATTCAGTACTTTATTCCCACTGCTTGCAAGCAGAACTCAAGTGAGCTCCTCATACCGTGGACTCCTATCTGACCACTACCTTTGGGAAAAGTCCAGGTGAAAAATTAAGTAGAGATAACCGAATTAACAAATTAAATAGTGTTCTTAGTTTATCCCACTAAGAATCATCAAATACTGTTGCTCTGCCCTAAACCCCAGATTCCTTCATATCAGCTTCTAGAAAAAAAAAAAATTAATTCTTCTGATTATACTGCAAAAAGTTGTTTAATTTGTATTCTAACCTCTTCTGGTCTAATGGTGATTTGTGACTGTTTACTGCTTTTTTTTTTTTTTTTTTTTTCTGAAAATAATACTCTCATTTGTTCCCTAATGCTATGCTCCCCATTTTGTTGTTCTGCATACTTAAACCAGTCACTTTTTTCTTTCTAGTCATATAGATACTATGTCCTTTATGGTGGTGAAAAATTGAATGCCCGTCTATAGAGTCTTATGAATTCTGCTGTATTGCAAATATTTATCACAATTATTTTAAAACTAACAGCTGTGATCCTTTAACCTGCAGAGCTTGCTTTGAAAGGGCCAAGAAGTCAGTACCTATTGACAGTTTCTAAAAGATTTGAGACTGTACTTGTTCGGCACTCGGCTAACAGAGCTCAACATACTTCAAGGAGGAAGTTTCTTCTTAATGAGAAATAATTGTTTTCTCTCCCAATAGAGCTCTCATCCAAAGTTTAGGCATTCTATGTACATTTACTTGCACTTCTATCTGAGCTATTTAGTCCAATATATTTGTCTGTCTGAAGGGATCAGCAGCATTCAAACAAAACATAAACGCTCAACCTCCCAGACTGCTTGGTTGGATTGAAGAAGCTTCTGTGAGAATCTTCAAATTTGCCAAATGCAGGTTGCATATGATTATTTATTAGCTTTTTCCCCTTAGCAAAGCAGCCCAAAAGGGTAATCTATTTTTTTTCAAACGAAGTTAAATCAAATTTACCTTATTTTTTTTCCCGTTAATTACAAAAGTATACCTCAGTAATTCTAAACTAACATACTGAGGCTGAAATAGCTCTTAGATAAAAAACAAAACAAATAGTGCTTTATTGATGTGCTGAGGGAATTTCTCATTCCAAATGAAATGTTTCTTTTCTCATTTAGAACTCCAAATGGGACCCTGATAAATGGAACAAGATGGCCAGTCTTCACTAGTACTGAACAAAAATATCTGACATTAAATACTAACACTTCGGAGATACTGACAAAATTACATGCTAAGCAGTGTCAATTCTGGAATAATTTTTTTCCCAAAGTCCTGGAAATGACAGGTAAAAATATTTTTATATAACTTTCACACAAGGATCACTTGCTTCATATTAATATGATACTTGAGTTTAAATCTTTACATTCTTGTTTGTGAGTTAACTCCCATGAGGTGTTCACATGTTGAACAAAATTGCCCATGCTGTGGTAAAGGGGTGCCATGTAATGTGCCCTATGCTTCAGGCCAGGGGCTCACTACCCTGTAGCACCCTCGTGTGTATTAGGGGCCAAGGTCCATGACTTCAGCAGCATAGAGCTTCCCTCTCTCAAAATGCAGACACAGCCACAATAGGAGACATTAAGAATTCTGCAGAAAATCTGTCCTTAAGCTACTCTACGCAAGAGTATGGGCACAGCCTGGGTCTGGATTCCTGAGGATACTGTGTAAACTTCATGTATCTGAGGTAGTTTGTGGGATGTTATATTGGGATATTATCTATTATTTATGGGCTTATATTCTCATGAAACTAATACACAGAAGATATTAAGTACATGGCTGCTGTAAAGACGGAATTCTGTTCTACACCTCATGTGAGAGCACGTTGAGTTCTATTTCGAGAACTTCTAGTGTCAATCATTGATGACATCCAGAGACTTCAGGATTTGCCTGGGCAAAATAGAACTGATTTGTGCCTGACCTTGTACACTATAAATTTATGAGATTCCACTACATAAAAAATATAACCTGCTTTTTGAAACTTTAAGCTCAGTTGAAGACAAAGCCTCAGATTTTCTTTAGGAGCCTGATGCCACTGTTTTTGCAAAGCCCAGCAAACAGACCAAGCCTCTGTGCTTCTGGACTTCAAAAGGAATTGGTTTTATAAAGTGATTTTGCAGCTCTGGAAGAGCATTCTGCTGTTTGACTGAGGGGTAGGAAGGGAAAAATCTCATTTCAAAAATAAGATACGCTTTTTAAAGGTTAATCAGTAATTTACAAGCTTTTTGTAATTTTTGTTAGCAGTTTGAATTAGTCTTAACATATATAAACTTTCATGACGCGCAGATGATTATTTTTGAAATAACTTATTCCTACCTGATTTGAGAACATAACTGTATTACGGCTCAACTTTTATCGCCTTCCAACTCAATAACTATTTTTAAATAAAGTCAAGAGAAGCAAAATCAGTAGGTAAAATAAATAATTTATATAGTATACTCAGTGATTTTAAATCAATCTACCAAATTATGGATGGAATTTAGGGAGATTTCAAAAATTCTAACAAGCCCTTTATGCTGAGCCAGGAGAACTGGAATATTTTACATATTTCTTTGACCTGACTGTGAACCCCCACTGATTAATGTGCATCATATAAATGGACCTGTCTGTGAACCCCCCCTGATTAACGTGCATCATATAAATGGACTGTGCACACCCTAATGCTCTGTGGTGAAACACAGAAAGCACATCACCAGACATAGCTGAACACATCTTGGCAGGACTGCAGAGGTGCTTTACATGGTTCTGTGGTGCGAAGGATGACAAAGCAACACTCTAGATCTGCCAGGAGACAAAAACGCCACTTCACCAGATTCCGTAATTTACCAGATAAATTTACATCATTTAATTAAAAGAAATTCCTGAATGTATTTTTACATCGTGCCTGGATCCTACATATAGAAGTGAAACAAGAATATGGTCAAGAAGTAGTGCTGCTTTGTATCTACATCTATCAGTCCTTGAAATACTGTAACAGAAATACTGTTTCTAATTATGTTCTGAATACAATCTTATACAATTCTAACAAAGAAACCTTAAAGATTCTGCTTACAATAATGATATAATACTTTATACTGTAATAATTCTCTTCACTGAAATATTATTTTGCATTTCCTATCTCCTTTTATGCCCAAAGGACAGCACATGCTATATGTATTTCCTAGTTTTCTGAAGTTCCATCTTTTCTGTTACTTCTTACATTGAAATATTCTTAGAAAAAGAAAGTTGCTTTAACATGACATGATATAAGATGACAGAGAACAAGAAGTATGGAAAACTTATGCTATCATTATTGCAAGTAGGGTTCACATACACAAAGTGGAATTTTATCAGGTAGAACCTGAAGAAAACAAACCAACTTATTTTGGAGAAATTGCAAGCGAATTTCTTGTGCCAAGTGGTCAGAATTTGGTGTGAATGTGCTTGGTAATGGGCCACACATTTAGCTACTGATCCTTTCCTAAAACAAGCCTTGCTACACCCTTGAGGTCTTCTTGGCATGCAATGGCCAGCTCCAAATGTGTTCAGTACCTGAGCAAGCCTCTTTCCATGACAGGCAGAGTAAGACAAGTTCTTTGACACATTTAAATATAGGAAAGAGAGAAAATATTTAGTCTCTTCTACCTTTACGGTTGAATATTTTTCACTTTCCTTAAGCAACCAAATCAGATATGCTAAAAAAAAAAAAAAAAAATCAAAAATTGTTATGGTTATGGATTGAGAAAACCAGTGAGAAAAAAAAATAAAAAAAAAAGCCATACACATTAATGCAACAGTACCAACCATTATATAAAGTACTGGCCATTATATTTCTAGAGTACTTTGCATGAATTTAGGAGATTTCTCAATATTTTCTCCTTTAATTTCAATACATAAAAGTATAATTGAAGACAAGTCAAAATTTGTGGATTTATGTCCAGCTTGATAATAACCACTAGACAGGTAAGCTGGACCTAGACATGCCTTATGTGGGCTCCCAGTTCCAACTGGACACAATTTCTATGCAGATTTCAACTTACTGCAGAGGCAACAAGAACACCCTCTGTTCCTACTCACCACAAGACAGGCCAGAAGCATTTGGAATTTAGTATTTCATTCCAGGGCACGAGCGCTGGGGCACTCACCTGAACTTTTTCTAAAAACTGCTTCTAAAGAAACACACAGAGGGACAGTAAATAGTAAGTGACTCTTAAGTAGCTTTTAAAGCAATCATATGTTTATTATAAAATCATCTATATTAGATTCTACCTCCTTAACACAATTTTTAATGCATCTAGAGCCTTAACTATTTATATATGCCTGTTTCCTCTTGATCATAGAAAGTTGCAGGCAGCCAACTCTTACATTTATTGTTCCATTACTATTTTTGTGTGCCTAATAAAATAGAAAAATATGTATCATATGTATTTGATATTACTGTATCATAGAATGGTTTGAGTGGAAGAGAGCTTAAAGACCATCTAGTTCCAGCCACCCTGCCATGGGCAGAGATAACTTCTACTACAGCAGATTGCTTAAGCCATGCTAAAAAGATTTTGAATGTGGAGGCAAAGTTGAACCTTTGAACATTTTGAAAAGTTCAACCAGTGAATAACAAAAAAATATATTTGCAGTGGTACTCTAAACAGTGCCTGGATTCTATAGAGCTAAACACTCGGGGTAGTAAGAGTATTAAAAAATTGAATATTTAAATAATTCACCACCAGAATTAGTTTTCAATTTCCACAGAGCTAGATACTACACTTAGTATTCATCCAGAAAAGTGAACGAATCAAAAGTGGCCTCATCCATATTACTACACTTACCAACAAAGATTTTACTCATACACCTATGGACAATAAGCTGTGTACCTTAATCTGATTTCTTTCTAACTCCAGTACCTTCTATCCTGGGTCATAGGAAAGATAACAGCCCTTACAACATTTCATCTCCCAGAGAGCTCTATTGATTTTGGAAGAATAAAAGAAATAAAACTTTAAAAATCTTAGGTCCTTAAAAATACATATGAAATACATATGTTGTGGTTAAAAGAAAAAAAAGCCTTGTATTCTGAGTGTGTGATTAAAGAACACTGAATAGAGATAATGAAGTATAGATAACATTTGTTTTCTTCTTTCTGAACATTTGTGTAGAAACTATCACAATGAGAATCTACAGCATAAACTTCTAGCATTAATCATACTAATGAATCAAGAAGTTTGCAGGTACTCATATTTATGGGCTATTAAAGACATAAAAATTAATTCTAACTTGTCATCCCTTATTAATTTTGCTATATCATAACAGCTATGTGGCCTTTGTCCCAATCTTAATGTTAATACACAAAAATACATGTAAGATTGCATTTTATTGGCACATCTGGCAGTTCGGCAAATGATGTATGGAGATAAATTTAACTTTGCTGTAATGCTATTAAAGTAAAGGCTGTGTGCCTGTGTGGAAATAAAAGAAATGCCAGCTGTCTGCGCCGATACTGCCAAAGAATAAAAAAAACCCCAAGAACTTTCATTTTTTTGTTCTGTTAAACTGGGACCTTTCTGAGGACTGAGGTATGATTCATTGCATACTGAAATATCTGCTTTTCTCCTTGAAAACTTCAGTGGACTTTGCATTAGGCTAATCAGTATTAGCATAAGGTTTGGGATTGCCTAAATGACTGCATATAGCAAAATAACCTCACTGTATTATTAGCTGACTTCCATAGTGCTGCACCTCACTGTAGTATTTCAGTGCTCCGAGCACTTTAATTATTGGTCAAGTTGAATTCTCTAATGCTGAGGGGGTATTTTTAGAGGGTGTTTTTTCTTTTTTTTTGCCTTCCAGGTGTCAGATCATCCAAGTCATGGGTGGTTGCTTCAGAGATTGATGATATTGGTGATAATGGGATGCATTGACTTGAGACTTCAATTTGGATCTTATCACTGAAAAAAAACCAAATGAGAATCCAAGTTCTTATTTCAGTGTTTTACTTTCCCTTTTGTCTTTTAGGTTCATAATGGTGGCTACTCCAAATTACTTGTTGACTGCTAGCTGACTTGCTTCCTCACTGTGATCTGTCAGAGGCACCAAAATGCCTTAGAATTTATACTTGTGAAGAGTGATTTTTAATTGAAGATGTGTGTATGTTAGAAGTATTTCCGTTTCTAAAGTGTTTGGGCAGACTTCAAACACATCTAAACCTGAAAAAATAAAGGAGGAACAAGGGATTTTACTTCATAAGTAGAGCCATTGTCTGGATAAATAAAACTGCATACCCAAATCAAAAATAAGACAAGAAATATGGCTGAGGCATTTTTCTCCAAGTAACACTAGTACTGGTTCATACACTAAAATACCCATCTATTTGCCGTACGTGGAAAATCTGTCTTTACCAGTGACCCTGGCTACATTTTTAAATTTAGAAACAAGCAAACACAAGCTCTTGGAGTCAGGAAAGTAATATGTTGTGCATGTCTTCTCCCCATAGTGCTGTGAGTCATATCTGCACAGTTTACTGATCAAAATGTAGTTTGATTGTTACCAGCATTTAAAAATCCTCAATTTTTTCTTCAGTCTGCAATTATAATTTAAAAATATCTGAACTTTTCTTTGATCACAATGTAACCAGGCTTATTTACATCTTTGAACTGAGGGAGAGGAGTGTGGTTTATTTTTTAATATTTTTTTCCTATATTTGTTCTTCACAATTTCCCTTTCAACTACAAGGAGTAGCACTAAACCTCCGCAAGAAAAAAGTATCTTGGTTTTATTTCTGGTCTCACTGAAATCAAGGAGAAATGTAAATCTCATTTCAAAGTCTCATTAAATTTCCATCTGGATTTCCAGACCAAAAAGGTTTGCAAATGTTGAGCTAAAGTGCAAATAGGCAACCAAAATACTGGATGCTTCTCCAAACTTAATCTCTGAATCTGCTAACTCTCTTTCCAGAATATTTTGACATCTGATGTGCAAAACACAAAAATATTTCATTTTCACATAACCAGTTAAACTTGCAGTGGTGGCAGATCATAAAAAAGGGTATATTTATGGAGGAAAAGGGCCTATGCTCTACTGCAGCAGAAGAACATACAGTCAAAAAAGCGTAAAGAAACCATGGAATTTTTATCTCGTGAACACAATTACCAAGCTTTTTGGAAATGAGCTATGTCAATATGGGAAACTGAGATAATTAGGTCCAAAATGAATAAAGCATTCACAGATCATAAATCATTTCTAAACATTTCCTTAAAGTCTACAACTGATGTAAAATAATAAGAAACAGTATGTGATAGAGCCTACATACATTATCTTTCCTTTACTTGTTGAATGTATTTTTCCTGCAAGGTCACTGCCTTTAGTGTTAATTACCTTTTGGGACTGGAAGAAGTGATCCCTGTCCATAAAATACCTTGTACAATGATATATTATTATTACTCTTCTCATTCCCACACTCTGCCCTAACGCCTATAACAAATTTGGCAATAAATATTGCCCTGGGACACAGGACTGGCCAGCAAACATTTTACAGGCTAGAATGAAAAAGAGAAGATGGTTCCACGATGACATAGTGCACATTTTACAGTATCCTTCTTCAAACTTGTTCCCCTTTACTCTTGAAACTTGCAGATTTATGCCACAGTAGGGTGAAATCCTGGCCATCCATTGGATGAAATCCATTGAAACTAACAGCAATACTATTGTTTTCTTGCGCAAAGCTGTGATTTCACTGTATCTTTACAAGTACCTATCTCTGGTCGCATAACATAGTCTTAGGGATATGCCAGTTTCACTGTAGACTGTGCTGAACCAAAGTGATACTTGGAGGATTAAAAAAAAAAAAAATTTAATATTATAACTTTGATGGACACAAGTATTATCCAAAAGCAATGAGGCTATACAGAAGTATATTTATATATCCTGTGGTGTGCCAGAATAATATCCTTCATTCCTGATGTAAAGACCAAGTGTTAATCAAAGTGATTTCAGTCATTCCAGGTTTAAGAAAAGAGACAAAAGACCACCGTACAATGTATCTGGAGCAAATGACATTGATAATCAAAATTATTTTTCAATTAGCATATAAAGAGATTCGTATTTAGATTAATGTAATCATTTCATGTTTTACAGGAAATATTGATGAAGCAGAACGAGAGTGGAAAGCAGGATTCCATCGCTGGAACAATTACATGTCAGACTGGAAAAATCAATTTAATGATTACACTCTCAAGAAGGAGAGATGTGCAGGCTCTAATTAATATGTTTACCCTTTCCAGTATGCCCATATTACTGTTCATCAGGGAAATATACAAGTAGCTGTCTAACACATCTAGCATTAAGTATGCCATGCAGATTAAGAAAGTGATAGGAACATAATTTTGATTCCCCAGATATTTAATTTATATTTTACCTCATATCTCAATAAACAATATAAGGCATCCACACATCGCCAGGTTAAATGGGATCATAGAGATTAAAGTCTGAAGATTAATGATTTACAGATTATAAACACTACCTGCTTAAATTCACACTTCAAATAAACAGTGGAATCAGTTATTGAAAAAACAGGTATTTCTTAAATAGAAATAGTATGGTTTAACAGTATTGGCATGCAAAACACAATCAGTTTTGATCTTTAACTGCAATGCCACAGTACTTAAACCCTGCTTCAGACAAAATTTAATTGACTTAAACACAAAAAAAATCATAACTTTGCTGGACACACCAAATGATATTTTCCTATTAGACCAAAGATTTTTAAAACTGCTGTTAAAGGCTGAATAATTGCTTCTTATGGAAAAATCTGCAGGACAAAGCCATAGTTGGAGAACATTCAAACTGTGTATTGAAGGCCTAAATCATTGGATCTCTATGCAACTGCAATGGTGGAATAAGCCAGAAAAACTGATGCCTCTGCTTCTGCTATCCTAATTTTTCAATGAGTAAAGAACTACAGATTCACAAAGTAATGAACTAGCTGCTTTCCCTGCTCATGCACCCACTGCCTTGAACTGGTAAACTTTGCTACTATGGAGGTAAGCTCCAATTATGGGTATTTTTGTTGGGTTTTTTTGTCTACTGATTTGCCTCTTGGAGCATGACAGACAAGGTTTTATACCTGAAAAGCAGCACCAATCTGCGTGTCAACAGGTTCATCAGAAATCAGCCATGAAAGCCCTCCTCAGTCACCAGCTCTCTGCATGAAAGTGAAACAAAGCCCTTGATTCCCTTCAGAAAGGCTGGGAAGTTTACCACTGCAGAGGGACATTGTGAACTTGGTGGGAAGGACCTAGCTCCTCGACATGGTCAACTAGGCTCTAGTTGCCATGCAAGTAGGCTTCTCCTGGACCCCTTTCTACCTACTTCAGCTGAACCCCTTAAAGGCTTCTAAAAAAAAAAAAAGAAAAAAAAAAAACCCAAACAAAAAC
>JAOEHY010032931.1:0-10532 GCA_025447955.1 Psilopsiagon aurifrons
CAAGCCCCTGTGTCCAACCTGGCCTTGAGCACTGCCAGGGATGGGGCAGCCACAGCTTCTCTGGGCACCCTGTGCCACCCTGTGCCAGCGCCTCAGCACCCTCACAGGGAGGAACTGCTTCCTAGTATCTAATTTAAATCTCCCCTCTGTCAGTTTAAAAGCATTCAGCATATGATGCTCATTAATAAGATGAGATCATAGAGCTTTAAAAGATAGGAACAAAATCAAAGCTGTGATTGTCAGAAAATCGATGTTATAAATGTAGAAGAAGGACAGGGGTGGAAGGAGGTGAATGTATTCACACATGACATTATAGTCACAGGCACTGCTGCTTTCATTATTGGCTACAGGTCTCTGGGTGCTCCATTTTTCCAGCGTTACCACACAACACTGCTGCAGTTCAGGTGCCTCCTAAACCAGCCTCTACTAAAGAACCCCTAACAGAAACTATTTCCTAAGCTCAGGCATTGGCTTTTGGAAGGAAATTGAATCCCCGTAAAAACACTTATAAAAATAGATTGGTTTCTTACATGAACTTAAATAGCAGGGATGATACAGCAGAATTATGATGCGTCTTTGACATTATACAAAGAAATTGGTGCCAGAATCCCTAACAGACTAATCTGAATTTTTTCTATCATTTTGGAACGGATCTTTTCAGACTTATGCAGATTTCTTGAGCTGTATTTATGAAGTTTTGTCATTTCATGATGTCTGGAGTTTTGCCAGTATTGATGCTGTCCAGAGAGATCAGCTGTTGCTTTCTTAGTCCACTTTAATAGTCACCAGTACTGCTGTGGTCATCATACCAATGGAGTTTCATGATTTTTGCATGAAGTTAAATGTATCCTGAGAATGTATTGCTAGGGAAAAAGCCAAATAGCATACAACTCATGATGTTAAGTGGCTGAGCAAATGGTGCACATGTGTTTTTACTAACTTGTATTGAAATGTCATATGCAAAGATGGCCAGAGAGTCTTTGAGCACAAATGGTTTAAATGCGTTGCAGAGCATGAAGAATTATGATGCAGTGGTGAATGGCTTACACCTATCATCTTACCAACACATTTTCTATGCCTGTTGAGTATAAAGCCCTCTGCACAGATCACTCTGTGGTTGACACAGTAGAATGATCCCAATGTGTTCACACATAATTGTCCTCTGGAACAAGCGTGAGCACCTGTGAGGCACTCATCCAAATCTATATCAACATGTTGCAGCCAAAAGGGAAAAACAGAATTCTATTAGAACAATTGCTGAAATGAAACAATACTTCTTTCACACTGGAGATGTCCAAATGAAGTGTGTTGGAACTACCACATCAGCACCATGCTATAATACATGCAGTGTTACACTGAAAATAGAGCTGGAATAGACCCTCAGAGATCATCCAGGCCTTGCTTGCATCCCTGCACTGTTGTCATCACAGAAAGAGACATTCTTGGAAGCGGGCAGTCACACAGAGGCCATGCACACCTTGCAGGAAACCTGCTCCAGTGCAGCACCACCCTTACCATCAAATCCTTACTTGAATACAGATAAGAAATGTCTCTTGCTGCAATTTAAACTTACTACTTCCACTGACATTACCCAATTCCTTCACCTCCTGTAGGAAAATGATTGCCTGGAAATGCCCCTTTTGATGCTGACATCAATTAATCAGATTAGTTTCCACCACACTTGAGTAAGCAATGCACAGTGACTATTTCAGCTGGTGATATTAAATTCCCATTTTCTTCAGAGACTCTCCAGCTCTCCAGAATTTCATGAAAATGATTTGTGATTTGTTATTCAATCAGGTCTGAGATTAAGAGGGATGTGGATCACACGTGAGCAATTCTGAGCATCAGAAGCTTCTTTCATTCCGCTGCTGGCTGTTATTGCTCCCATACTTCCAGATTTATAATTAAAGTGTGTCACAGGGCATTGCTTTTTAACCTCCAGCACTTTCCTGAGCAAACATATCCTTTGCCACTACCCAAAGATGTCCATTTAAGATATACACAACAAGAACAATCATGATGCAGCTCTGGAATTCACCATTCATCATCGTGCAGGCCTGAGCTGCAGTGTCAAATGAAACTCATGGAGCTGAAGTAGCTCACAATGCCAATTCTTCACAGCACTGAAGCCTCATTGGATTCGGGTGTCCAAGAAATAAACCCAAACAAACCAGATGACAGGGCAGAGCTATAGCTCTGAGGAGGTTCCCCAGGACAACAAACATGCCCATGTCCTGCTAGCTGCTCCCGTTCTCAGGAAGAAAAGCTGCATGTCCATAGCTGTGTAGACAGACACTGGGGAGGAACAGCAGTGGGAAGAGAAACCAAGAGGGCTGAAAAAAAGCCTGGAATGTCAAAGGGAAAAAGCACACATCCAGGCTTGCCTTAACCTGAAGTCCCCAGGTAATAGGCACACTGGACAGATGGCTTCAGGAGTCATCTGTAAAGCAGATCTGGTATTCCTTCTTCCAGTGGTCTCTGTACTGCCACTTACAAGTCACAACACTGAAAAGAAGGAACTCTTAGAGAAACACCTAGAGATATGAGGTAGAAGAGTGCTTTAACCATGTCCCTGTGGTGAACATGAACCACTTACCTTCACAAGAAATCCCATCAGCCATGAGCGTATATCCAGACAAACAAGAGCACACAACGTTTCCTTCCACAACATTGCAGATGTGTTTGCAGGGGCCATTATCTATACAGAGAAAATTGCAAAATACATTAGCAATCACAACACAGATCAGCGGAAGTTACAAACCTCCAGGTCACCCAAATATAACCACGGTTTAGGCAATGGGGGATGCAGTTTGTAAGCAATCTGTCCAGGCAGCCCTAATCACTCAGCCCTCCTACTACTACACCTGTGCCACTCCTACCTGTATTGCTCACATTATGCTGCACAGCTGTACTGCTTGAACTACACAGCAGGTGAACAACAACCCTGAAATAAGGGAATAGCCTCAAATTACTTCTACAGCTTTCCCCTCATTCCTCAGCCTCATGCCAGAGGTAACAAATTAAGGATGTGCACTGAAAGCAGATTGGTGAAGGGATGTGTGGAATTCTGTTCTGGCTCTCCAAACATTCCTCACTCACTGGCACCTTCAGTTTATACCTCCAACATACCTTTACACTTATCCTGCTCTTCTTCTAAAGACACAATGCGAAGAGGCTGAGAAGGAGAGGCTACTGGAGGGATGGTGGCTTCTGCTTCCAGCCTCGTCACCTGCCCTCTGTCAGGATCTGTAAGGCAAAGAGGCAGAGATAGATCAGAGACAGCATTACCTCCACCATCACCCCATGGCAAAGCTCCCGTTCATCCCAATCCATTGTGGTTTGCAGGAAGAAACATTCTGGTGACCTGAAGAAGTGCCTTTGCATGGAGGTGAACAGCCAGTTTCGGAAGCTGCCACTTGTTTGATATGAGCAACTGTCCGACAGCACAAATATGTAAAGAGCTGCATGCTAATGGAGATGCTCGCAAACACCGTGGATACAGATTAGGGAGTCTGCCTGAAAACAACTTCTGGAGAGTAAAATGAATAAAACAAAGTGTTACTTCTGTCTCCTCAAACACTGTTCTATTGTAAACACAGCAGCTGTCTTTCAGTCGGTGTATGACTGAAAAAATACTGAACCCAAGTTCTTCTGTACATCCCATTTCAACATGGATGAAAAGGATCCAGCTTTACAAGCAAACGATACCCTGGAATGACTTTTACACAGCCAAGTGGAAAACATGACAGCTGCTGTCTGCATGAAAATTTTCAACAAAGAGTAATGTTAAAGGTATAAGAATACTAAAAAAGAAAAAAAGCTCTAATACATCAATGGGAGTAATCCAGTTTATCGATATCACCAAATCAGAAGCCTAAATCATAGAATCACAGAATGGTTTGCCTTGGAAAATCCCTGAAGATCATCTAGTTCCAACCCCCTCTGCTAAGGCTAAGTTCTTTCTGAACAGGGATGTGCCCTGTTCCCATTGATGTGAGTACAAGTGTTACCTGGAGTAAAGCGCGAGCCACCAAACAATGACATTAAATGACTCAGTGACTGCAATGCAGGTTTGGGGTACAGAAAGAGCCACTTAATTAGAAAAAGATAAACATTACATCAGAGACAACCAATGGGCTATAACACGGAGGCAAATAAGAAGTTATGTTTGTGGCATAACCTGAATTCCCAAGAAAGAGAGCACAGAACAAGAAGTAGGTTCTGAGGTTTCATCAATGTCTGTTTTCCCTTGCCTTGCAGAGCCACTGCGAGCGCATCCCTCCTTCCAAGCCTCAGGAAAACGTGACACGTTTTAAAAAACAAAAGTTAAATGCAAAAACATTCAGGGTCCATCAAAAAGCAGGAAATGTGCTGGGGCAGTTCAAATACAAAAGTATTCTACCTTATCACAGGAGTAAGAATTATCACCAGTATGAGATTCACAACTACCTGGTGTGGGTGCACAGAGCACATGACAGAGTGTTGCGAATACACAGAGAAAAATGGGAAAAGGAGGGTTCTGTGCCACGTTGCCAGGTAGAGCACAGCTCATGCAGGTGTAGCAAGTGGGGCACCTTGCCCTGCCACCTCCCTTGCCCAACCTCTGGTTTGACCCAGGACTGGAGAACAGCAGCAACCCTTCCTCACCTCGCTCTTCCTACGTGTCTTAGCTGTGTCATTCGCAGTCCCTACCCTTGTTGCAATCCTCTTCCTCAAGGGATATCTGAACTGTCCCCTCAATTCTTGGCACAGCCATGAGCACTGCAGTCCTGCACATCTGCACTGACAACCCACATACAAGGTGTATTAACCCAAATCTGCACTCGGAGTTAGTAATGGGAGAAGCAAAGCAAAGCAAAGCTAAACCACACACATATGCTCCAGGCAAAGGATGAAGCCAAATTTTACAGTGCTAAAATAAGAACAATTTTTTTTTTGCCTCTTTTGGATCAGGTTCCTTCCCCAGAACTTTAATAAAAGCAACAGAGCAGAGTGCTGCTGCAGAAACACTGTCAAACACATTATTGATGTAAGCACTGTAGCATCACCTTGAGAAGAATGACATAATGAATGTTGTTTGGCTTGGGCGGAAAGCATCTGAAGTCGACAGAACTTTGTCATTGGATGGCAGCACTTACTCTGCTTGTTAAATAACTGGAAGCACAGGTAACTAATATAAGGTTTCAACTTTAGGGTTATCTGATTTCAGATCTTGCCACTGGAGAGCTCCAGCCATCAAAAAAAATAGGGCACAAGAGACTTTCCTTCCAAGCCTTCCACCGCACTAGATAGACAAAAGTTTTGTATCACTGGAAGATGTTAATGATTTTAGACAAAAAAATCAAAACTCCGGAAGCAATGATGTCTGTCTGAACTGGGAAAAGTTCACCTAAAGGGAAGCTAACTGTGAAATACAAAATGACTCTGAGAAGAAAAGGTATTTCATTAACAACCTTTACAAATCCTCTTTTGAACAGTGCAGTCTTAATTTGAACATGTTAAATACCACCCTGCTCCCATGCCACTGATACACAAAAATAAGGCATAATTAAGTTTCCTAAATTGTGGTTTTCCTCTACATTTTTAACCTGTCCAATTTCCACAGCAAATGTCCATGCATCAGCACCCATCAAATACCCCACAGAAACTACAGGGAATAAAGCAAGCTTGACAGATGAATGCAGTTGGCACAAAGACACCACCGCTCATGGTGTCTCCTGCCCATTTTCTCACCTGGAGAGCAGCTGGTCCCATCCTCTTGCAAAATGAACTCTGGAAAACACGAGCACTTGTAGGACCCCACGGTGTTTATACACAAATGCTGACAGAGCTCCCCACCATAGATAAGACATTCATCCAGGTCATCTCCAGGCAGGTTATTTGACAGCTCGGCTTCATTATTGATGGACAAAGCCTCATTGTGATCTTCTGTCTCTGAAACTACAACAGAATACTTGCTGGTTCTCTAGCAGGGCTCTTAGCATTAGGACTGTACAGTACAGAGTGTTTCACCAGATGAACTCCAGCTATCAAATCTAACCAGAACAATCCAAGAGCAAATGAACCTATCCTGAAGATAAGACCATTGTGCTGCAGATCCGCCAGCACCTCCTTCCCGGAGGAACAGGTATTTTATAGGGCCACTGAGAAATACAGTGACACTGGGAGGTCACAAGCTTGCCTTTCACGTGGACTGCTAACACCATTGCTACTGTTATCTGAACCAATGACCACACTGAAGCCTCATCTGAAATTGGCCCCATTGAAGAACCACACTGAATTTCAAATTTCAGGAGAAAATCTTGTCCAGTTGGTTTGGAAACTCTTTTCAACACGATACTACTTTCCTGGTTACCTCTGCAGCTAGCATCACAAACCTTCGGGGACCCTCTTGACAGTGACATGGCTAGCCCGCCTACTGCTTTAAAACCCCGCCAAAAGCACCATACTTTTCCTTTCTTGACAAGGTTTGCCAAGTCTTTCTACCATACTACAATTAGCTTGTCAGCAAGTTTTTCCATCAGTTTTCCTTAAACACATACGGGCAAACTTCCTTGCTCAGTGAGGCCTCAGCTAGGCCAAAATAAACCCTTACATTTGTTGGTGAGGAAGAATACAAACTTAGCTCACAAGAAGAGAATGGTCAAAAATGGACCTCCAGCATACGCAGGAGGTCACCATGCAACTCATGTGTGACCAGTGGCTACAGAGTGATATGGAAGGAGTGTGATCTTGGGCTGAGCGAAGAGAAGCTGTCCAAGCTCCACGTTCCCCATGCTCCCTTTTTGTCACACCTCTTTGGCTGCAGGGGTTTGACTTGGCTCTTCAGCAATACTATGTTTGCATGTTGAAAGAGTGCAAACTAACTCGCAGTGCTCTGGGGTTTCTCCAGAGTGTGCTATGACAAAGCTGCTGTGATGTTCTGCAGTGCAATAGGAAATCTATTCCCAGGATATTTCACTGGTATCAGAACCCATAGGACTACTTTGTCTGGAAAAAAATCAATATTTGCTTAATGAAGAATCTTTCAGGATTGCTTCTGCTAAAAGACAATGACCAGCTTCAACTTTGCTTCTTACTAATGTCTCGTGGCAGGTCTCTGCACTATTCCACTCACGGGGAAAACCCAAACCCCCACATTACTAAAGAAGGTACACTTTAACAATCAGAAATACCCACTTTTTAATTATTATTATTATTTAAAGCTGTTTTAAGAACAAGGAACTATTTCCTGCAATGCCTTCAAACCATAACTGGACACTTACCCTTCTCAGGCATCACTGTGGGCAGAGGTTCAGGTTGCCTTTTTATTTCTGGATGGATGAAGCGGTCTCCTCCTTCACAGCAGGACAACATTACATGGCTGCAGGGATAGCCCAGATTGATGCTGGACTCACAGGATTTCCCCTCACTTCTCAATCGCAGGCCCAGATTACAGCAGTCACAGCATTGCTGCAAAAGGAGATCAGTAACAAGGATTTAACACAACCTGCTCAGGGGTGAGCCCACACAAAGCTTTGGCACTAATCTGCACTGTCTTCAACAGTAGAGCATCTGGAGAAGCCCCTTGGTTTAGACAGTTGCAGGCATCAAAGCTTTGCTGGTGCTTGGTTTTGCCATCCTACGCTAACTGTGCCAGGCAGCAAACCAAGTCTCAACATGACGAAGATTTCAGCAACTCTGCATGCAAGTAATGGTGCCACAGACCATCTCTTTCTAGCTCTTGCCCACAGCCATTGCTCTGCATATAGCATATACTAAACAAAGTAATACAGACGTACACATCTTTGTATTAGAGCTCAAAAAATGTTTAGTTGTTTGAAACAATGTGAAACCGCTTGTAAATATCTTGCATGGACATGAGGATCAGCACCAGCATCTGAGCTCTGGCAGTAAAGACTTTCCCGTGTGCACCACTGCCCTGCAAACCTACTCTGACCTTTACTCACAGGAGTGTTCAGGGGACACCTTCCTGCTCAGACAGTAGCTAGTGAAAGACCAGGGTGTATTTAGTAGGCTATTTGCCTTCCTTTTCTTTCCTGAGTGCTTCTAAGCAGCAGCTACACGGACAATTGATGCAATGGGGCGCCCCTGAAATGTCATCTCTCCTCCAGTTTCCTCTGCTGCAGGTGGCAGACAAAAGCTATGTTATGCTTTACTCATCCACATCCAAATCTATTGCAGTCAGGCCACAGAAATATATCAGATTTCTATCAGGTTCAAAAAGACCATAACATGTATGCAGAGTGGATACCTAATCAAGAAAGGAAGCTGAGGAGCTGCAAGTCTCTGCTAGAAACATACAGGAGTTATATGTGTACTGAAGACAGCTCTCTGGATTTAAATGCAATGTCCTGACATCTCTAATACATACATATATTTAGATGCTTCCACTGACAGCACAGTTATAACAGGCCAAGTCTCTTTCCCCCTGCAGTTCTTTTCATGGCCAGGACACCCAGCCCAGCAGCACTCCCTTGCAGGTTGCAGCTACACTGAAACAGCCTCTCTGAACTGAGGGAAGTGAATTCAGGGTCTGTTCAGATGCTCAGTCGATAAAAAGGCATCAGACACATAAAATGAAGGTCACAATTCAAACTGGCACCAGTTGGCTGCGTCAACAGAAAGCCCAAGGATGCAACTGAAGAAAACTAAACTAAGCCTTAGCTCCCAGGAGAGGAAGAGCCCTACTTCCCTGACCTGAGGAGAGCAAATAAGAGCAGCAGTGTTGTGAGGGTTGGAGGCAGTATGGAAGTGGAATCACGTTTCATGATTAGCAATCCTAGATGCGTATTCACACAAACCAGAGCCTGTCTCTGCTCGGAAGGCCAGGAATACCATCCTCTAACAGAACTCTTCCTCCAAGTCACCTTTTTCCACTTTCAAACACTGCTGCTTTTAGCTTTTGAGCATCTCACACACAGTTTGTATCTCTCGCATGTTCAGCACAGTACCTATGACTACAGCTCATGTTTTATGTTCCTCTGTTCCTCTTTCTAATCTGAACGCCCCCCCCAACATCATAAATATTCAATGTTGTTCACATTTGCAAATATGCACAGACATAAAGATTTGCCTTTACATGCCCAGATACATGTTTGTGAAGAACTGACAGTACAGGTCCTGAAGATGCTGCATTACTTTTTGATGCTAACTGGACTAAATCAAAAGCTGTATTAAAAGGTGACACTGAAATAACACCTTGTGGTCATGCTAGAAAAGAGAAACACCCTGTTGTCATCCCCCCAAACCCAGAAACCCCAAATTCAAAATTTCATGAACTGAAAATTCTACTTTCTGTCTGTATTTTTGGTATGGCTTCAGCTTTTTTCAGCTTCAATATGCAAAATAGAAGTAACTAAGAAAAAATGCATGTTTTTACCAAAGTATTGTAAAATATTGGAATATTTGCCTTGCAGAACATGTATTTTTCAGTCATAGCTTTGATCCATAGTTTCCCCTATGTGCAGGCATCATAGGGATTATTAAATTACTCCCTCACTTTTCACAGGGTTCACATACTTTCCAGGTAAATAGAAGTGTTCCATTTTCCAGTGGAAAAATTTGCTCATCAAAAAGTTCCTTTTAAAATGCAAAAACCTGAATGTCTTGATCTTCTCTGATCTCCCTTTTGAACTACACCAGAGTTCATAACTGACTTTATAACAAATAGGATAATTTTTACGTTGCAATCAAGAAACACACCTTGAGAACCACTCTCAGATTCACCACATTCTATGTTTCTCTCAAAAATATCTTTGCAAGGAACCATTTCCCATGGTAGCATCTCCATCCACTCAGAAAAAGTCCCTAAGCATGTGCTTTTTGTATTAGATGAAGTAACAACTGAAAGCAGCCTAAAATGAAGTTGCGTTGAGCACAAGTTGAATACCTATAGCTAAAGACGTGGAACTCCTGCATTCATCTAGAAGCAAAAGAAAGGACCCCACACCCAAAATGCCTGAAGAAGACCTACACATATTCATTATCGGAAGTAAAACCCCTGGCTTTGGGCAGGACAGTCCAAACATCTTGCAAAGTCTTTGGGGCAAAACTCTTTTCACATTCCAGACAAACACCTTTGATTTATGCCTCTCAGACACAGCAGTCACTAACAGCAAAGTGGATTGGGGAAACACTGCTATACACTGTCAGCATTTTCTGAGGTCACCTCTGAAGGAACGTTTCATAGAATCGCAGACTGGTTTGAGTTGGAAGGGACCTTAAAGCCCACCCAATTCCAACCCCCTGCCACAGGCAGGGACACCTTCCACTCGAGCAGGTTGCTCCAAGCCCTATCCAACCCAGCCTTCCTAATGTGTCATCTAAATCTATCCTCTTTCAACTTAAAGCCATTCCCCTGTCCTGCCCCTACAGGTCCTTGTCCAAAGCCCCTCTCCAGGTTTCCTGCAGCCCCTTCAGGCACTGGAGCTGCTCTGAGGTCTCCCCTTTGGAGCCTTCTCTTCTCCAGGCTGCCCCAGCCCCGCTCTCTCAGCCTGGCTCCAGAGCAGAGCTGCTCCAGCCCTGCA
>JAOEHY010032932.1:0-31604 GCA_025447955.1 Psilopsiagon aurifrons
ACCGCAGGGACACTTGCTGGGTTCGCTCTGCCCGCTGTGCCCCGGTGCATCTTTCTGGCAGCGGCTCCTCGCGCGAATTTAAAGACATCTTTCCAAACTTCCCAAACTTTCTTGGAGGAGTTCGTTGTCGGCGCTAATGGTGGCCTGTACCTTTAAGGAGAGCTGGCTGGGGGCCAGCGGAGGACCTGGAGTCAGATCTCTCCCCCCCCCCCCCTTTTTAATTTTATTCTAAATTTCTGGAGATTATCGCTCTGTATCTGCAGAGGGTCCCGCCTGGGTCAGCTCGGAGGAGCGCGGTCCTCGGGGTCCCCCTTGGCGCTGCCAGGACTCCATGTTGGAAAGGCTGTTGGCTTTTCGTTGTTTGTTTGTTTGTTTTTAATTGGCAATTGTATGCTAAATCGGTTGCGCTCGGCGGGTCACGGAGAGTTCAGCTGGGCCGAGGAGCGAAGCACTTCCCCCGCCAGGGCTGGCGTGGAGGGAAGGACGGAGGTGCGCCCTCGCCCCCTCGGGACTCCCCTGCTGTCTCTCCGGTGGGAGAGAGCTGGGCTGGGGGACCCAGATGGTGTCTTTCTCTGCAGACGTGAAACCTGGGCTCCGCCTGTCCCAGATGCATGTAAAGCCGCAGCGGGAAGTCGGGGCCGGCCGGGGGGTTCCCCGCGGAGCCGCCCGCGGAGGCCGCCGCGGTTTACAGCCCCCCGGAGCCGGGGCTCGGGTTGCTGCCTTCCCGCAGGTAGTGCTCCTAGAAAACCAGATGCCTTCGCAGGCTTTCCAGACACCCTGTGTAAAACAGGATCACAGGCGATCCCGCGGCTGCAGGATCTGTAAAAGCCTCCCTTTTCATGTCAGCAAAGAGCGCGGGCTCCGCATGGGGTGCATTAAATGCCAAAAAACAATCTCCGTGGCCCTACAAAGTTGAAAACGGTGCCTTACAGTCCTGATAGGCAATGCTGCCGGCGTGAGGGTTTTTTTGTTGGTTTTGGTTTTTGTTTTTTTTTTTTGGTTTTATAGTTTAGTTTTGGTTTTGATGGCAGCCCGTCAGCTGCTGTGTGGAGAAGGGAAGGGCTGGAGGGGCTGGGCCTTCACCCGCAGGTGGCTCCTCCCGCCTCCCCGCGCAGCGCTGTGGCAGGAGGACGAGGAGGGCGATAACAGCGGTGATGAGGACGGGAGGTGCCGTCGGAGGGACAACAGCCGCCTCGTCCCCGCTGCCTCCCGGCGCTGCGGTGGCCGAGGCCGCCCCCTGTTGGGAGCGGTGCGGCATAGCTCCCCGGCGGCTGCAGGAGCAGCGGGGCTCGTGCCGGGTGCAGCGCTGACGACTGCCAGTCCCGGGGGATCACCCGGGCTCTTTGAACAGGACAGGGGGGCTTTGGCCCCGTCGTCCGGGTCTTGCAGCGGGGGCACCGCTGCCCTCCCCACCTTGCCTCGGCCACCGGCTTATTCCGCGCCCGGCGAGCCCCGATCACCCTCCCGCCGGGGCAGCTTGGCGGCTGCACATCTATCTGTTGGTGTCCCGCTTGTACACAAGTGTGTCCAGCCTCCTCAGGGCTCGGGCAGTTCCGTGACATTTCTTTATTATTGCTGTTATTATTTTTAAGAATTAACAGATGAAAGAAAAGCCTCAGAACTGGGGCTGTGTTTTGGGTGCCCCAGCGAGCTCCTCGCACCCCTTGCTTTGCCTCGTCACTAGCTTAAATATGCTCTCTGCTTTCGCACCTTTCCCGGGGTTGCTCCCGTCGATTGCGGAAGGGATCGTTCTGCTGTGGGAGACCGGCTCTGCTCACGCCCCCCATCACCGAGGATCTGGGGACCCCCCCAGGGCAGGAAGTGTTGGACCCGCAGGAAGCTGCCAGGGGCGAGCGGAGGCTTGGCCCCGGCACGGGGGCAGGAGCCCCAGCCTGAGTGACTGCGGCTTCTCCGCGTAGATCCCGGCAGCTTCCGCGTCAGCCCTGCTCGCCGTCGCGGCACTGTGATCGGCCTCTCCTCCCGACCCTTCGCAAACAGAAATAAATTAGAATTAAGAGCACCTTCAATTCAGAAGCGAAGACTTTTTGAGAATGAATAGGGAGCCCCCAAGTGTCGAAACGTCTTTTTTTTTTTTTTTTTTCCTTTCTTTTTTTTATTCCCTCCTTCCGAGGGGAGGGGAAATAAAAAACAGTGAATGGCACTGGTTAGCGCGTTAGAGTCCCGTGTGAGGACGCAGGCGGTGATCGTGGGACCTGTCGGGGGAAGCGTTTGACTTCCAGGGCGGCAGCCTGATTGTTGTAGGGGTCGGGTCTGAACGCGGAGCCCGCACTTGTAGCTCTAGATACCTCCTCGGACCGGTACCGGTCCCGGGGGCTCTTGTCGTGGCTGTCACCGTGGCGCCAGCGCGGAGCTTGGGGCTGCCTCGGTGATCGCGGAGAGCGTGCGGCTGCAGCGAGATGCGTTAGGGGGCAGAAGGGGAGGGAGGCGACCGTGCGGGAGCTGGCGGCCCCCCCCCCAGAGTCCCCTGCGGTACCTACCCCTCTTGGCACCGGCATCTCCCGCGTCCGCTCGGGCTCACTTTGCCAACCCGAAGGCACCTTTAGCTGTCCGGGAGCGTTTCGTGTCGACGGTGCTGACTCCGGAGCGGGGAGAGATGGGGTAATGCTCGTCCCGTGACCCGCGGGTCGCCTGTAGCCCCGAGTAGGGGGGCGGCCGGGCGGGGAGCGGTGTCACCCGTGACCGGAGCAGCGGCCTCGTCCCGTCCGGCCGGTTGCGGGGAGCAGTGGGGCCGCGGGACAGGCGGGCGCGGATCGGTGCTGTGGCCGCCCCGGGAAGGCGGTGTCGGGGTTGGGGGTGGGTTCTGCCCGGTGGAGTGGGAGCCGCAACGTGCGCCTGGCCCCAGAGCATCGGCGAGGAGAGGGGCAGGAGAGTCAGAGTCACGTTAAAAGGGGCACGGGTACTTCCGCTGTTTAACTTGAGTGCTCGAAAATAGTCTGGGAAGCAATAAACAATCTGATCCTTTCTTTCCCCCCTCTAGAAATCCACTGCAGTATTAATCCAAGGAGGTGCTTTGGGGACAGTTGGCAGTACAATGGCTTCTCAGTACCTCGTAGTGACTCTGGCCATCTTCTCTTCTTTTACCCATGTTGTAATAGAAGCCAGCTCTTGGTGGTAAGCATCTTGTGTCGACTTGATTTTAAAAGGGGGTGTGAAGATTTGCTTGATTAAATATCTATTTACTTCTTCTGTATGTACTTCATTTCAGAGGGAGTACCACATGAACGAGACAGCAGGGGAGTAATGTTCTAGTTGTAATACTTTGTGTAGTAAAATGAACAGGTCTCTCTCATAGTGTAAATGTTCAACATCTCGTGTTGTACAATTCAGTTTTTAGAAAGTTATACAGTAGATTCTCTGTGGATTCTCCTTAAATGACTACAATTGCCTCTCTTAAAAGCCATCTTGACTCACTTAGGTTAGAAATTTTGCATATATAAGCAAGAATACTGACTTACAAGTAAAAACTTTTGTTAAAGTTTTGGTTTGAACTTTCCTGGAACATCAGTGTTTATAAGTGTATTTTGTTACAAAGAAGTACATTTAAATTTCTGCTTTGGCAAATTATCTCTTTCTGGATAGTGTACGATGTTGAGAGTTCTTTGAGTGGGTGTTTCTCTGCTACTTCAAATGATCGTTTTTGGATTAATGGTCACTTTTTGATTGAAATATATGAAGAGCACTTTAAGAATGAAGAAAGCAGCGTTGATTTTTGTTTACAGTGAATATACTTGCCTCTATGTTTTTGTGTGTGGTTCGGAAGAAGCTAGGAGTAGTCTATAGCAAGTTTCAAACTTCTGGCTTGTTAAAGGTTTCCCTGATTCTTTAGAGTAGAACAGATTGAAAAATCCAAACTTAAATCTAAAATGCATGTTAAAAGAAGTTGGAGTTTGAGAGCTTTTTTGGTTTTGTTTTATTTATTTTTCTGATCTTGCAGTTGTTGGGAACTTCTATTATTTTTATTATGTTCATTTAAGTTGGTGAAGGACTGCTTAAATGCAAGTCTTCCAAGTCTGTGTCTTACTTCAGTGCCTGATGTACTGTGATAACCACATGGCTGGGATCTAATAACTTCTGAACTGTCTTTTAAAAAAAAGTTTCATATATAAGTATGCTTTTTCTTCTGTTTTGCTTTTTCTCACTTGTTAGCAAAACCTGGAGTTGTATGCTCATGTATAAGATATAGTTCTGTTTGGGATTTATAGACTTTATTTTTTTTCTTCGTTTTTGAATCTTTCCTTTATTAATTCAAATCTTTCTTTATGCAGGTCTTTAGGGATGAACCCTATGAACCCCATGAACCCTGTTCAGATGTCAGAGGTATATATAATAGGAGCCCAGCCACTGTGTAGCCAGCTAGCAGGGCTTTCCCAAGGACAGAAGAAACTCTGCCAATTGTATCAGGACCATATGCAGTTCATTGGAGAGGGTGCAAAGACGGGCATTAAGGAATGCCAGTATCAGTTCAGACATAGAAGATGGAATTGCAGCACTGTGGACAACAACTCTGTTTTTGGCAGAGTCATGCAGATAGGTAGGAAGCAACATCTTTATGATTAAACTCTTGTCTAAGGATATGTGTGGTACATGCTGCATTGCACTTGGATCTCTTGCCAGGTTCTTACCGAGGACTGTATACAATCAAGTGTTTTTAAAAGTTGGCAAAGGAGTTGAATTATTTGTAGCTGGAGGTGATTTCCCACCACTGTCCAGCCATGTGTCTTGGAAGACAAAGTAGGAATGTATATTTGTATATGGGAGTAAAGGAGAAAGGGAAATGCATCTCTGAACTCTCCTTTTATAAAATCTGAGACAAAATGAAGGCAATCTAAGAGAATGAGAAGCAGCAGTGTCTTGTAAAATTAAAGATGTCTATGCCTAGTTGCAAAGTTAGTAGCTGCATGATAAATTGCTCTTGGTCTGGAGGTTAACTGAAAATTGCTGTGCTCTCTGTTAGTGTTTATAAGCGATTCCTTCTTGGTTTTTTTTTTTTGATAGCAGATATGGTAGCTTTTTTTTTTTTTTGAGAAAGGTAGGTTTATGTTAATGTTAGTTTTTATGAAAACAGTTCTAGCAGGACCAAATGTGTGATTGTAACTTGTCTTTAATGTAATCACATTGCTGGTAAGAGAGACAATTCCAGTTTAGCATCTTACCACAATTTCATGGGCACCTAACTCCTTCCCTATCAGATATTCTTTGAAAAGTGCTTTCCAGTGCTCATGTGCTGCCTGCCTTTCCTGTCGCATCGTATTTTAAAGTCCTTGGCAAAATTTTAAACAGTGCTGTTGAACTGGGTCCGTGGTAAAACCTTCCCTTTATTTTCCCAGTCAGAATCCTGATTGTGTGCAAGCAACTAGGAAACGCCTATGTTTATGTTTGAAAGTTATGATTTTTTAATGTAGTAATCAATACACTGAGAAACTCGACAGTGCTTTTTAGTTGGAGAAGTGAAGCTTTTATATCCATTTTTTTATGTCCTGCTTTAACAAAACAAAGTTTTAAAGTCAGACTCAAGTTAGGTTTATCTGTAAATGGGCTAACTCTGGTTAAGGTTGAAGGAATACGTCAATTCACATTTGGTCTCAATTTTTGTTAAAAGTTTTTATTTGTAGATAGACAAATGTAAAAAGATCTATTACATAGAAGTACCTAATTGGAACAGCTGATTGTAGATAAACACTCATCCCTAAGGTTTTTACAAGTGCAGTATTAACCCCCCTCATAGAGTTTGGATTTTTTTACCCTACCCGAGCAAAAGCCTAAAAGCACACGAGACATGAAAGAAAGCTTTTTCTGTATGCCTTTCTGTTCTCATAGTCTAACAAATGTCAGAAAAACTATCTTTTTAACATTTAGGCCTTCATCCTTTGGTCCTTTATTTATTATCCAAGCAAGTGAAAATTAGCTCAAGGGGACTGTTGGTGTGAAGCAAGGTACAGGATTGGGCTCGCAGTTTGTGGTGTCTGTCTGGAACAGAAGTTTCTGCCCTTCCCAGGCATGACAGATCTATATAAAGGTGGTTTCTTTCAAGGTAAATAACTTTCCTGAACCCTCCTGCTGAATATGACTGTATTAGCCGATGTCTACACAGCAATTCATCATGTAATTAAGGCACTTATTCTAATTGCACATGGAAGCAAGGTTAATGGCCATATTCAACAGTTAAAGAGCCTAAAGAGTGTATTCACTAAGAATAAGAAAGGTGTTGTGGGTAACAGTTGTATTATTTCATGTTGACCTTTGGTAATGATCAGTTGCTCTTCCTCTGAGTCGAGGGAAAAATGGGTACTTTTAGAACCTGATTCAGTTTTACTTCAGCCTGCATACCCTGGCTTGTCAGAGACTGCCAGATACTCCTTACTCTTGCTGACGTGAGAAGATGGTAGTCAGGTTCTGAATGCATGTAGCTTAGAAGTATTTTGTCATCTGAGTTAAGGAGGCATTGTCACTGGCTGTGCACAGGAGCGCCTAGGCCAAGCACTGACTGACAGCACAGTAATTACCCTAGTGTATAAATGGACAGTCTTTCTTCCAGGATTTATCCTGCAAAGTACGCTAAAGCTGTACAAATAAACCTAGCATTGGGTTTGGTAACTTGTTCTGAGGCTTATTGAACTGCAAAATTTTAGGGCTTTTGTTCTCTGCTGCTTTCGTTTACTGCTGGTGCCCAGGGCAGGCCATGGTCCTTGCTGCCTTCCCTGCCTTGTGCCATCTCCTGGCTTTGGGGCCAGTGCAGGGCTGGCTGCGCTTAGGCTTTGCAAATACCTAAGTGCTAACATATAATAAAATAACTGGATCCTCCCCCAGCAGCTCAGTATAGTTGGGGTCCAGTTTATTCACGCCTGCTGCCTGATGCTGAATGCTTTTAAAATACGAGACAAAGAGCATTTTGTATCTTTATGTTCAGGTATATATATAAAAAAATTGTTCTGTTCTTGCAGACTTACACATATCAAGTGTAAAGGGCAGATCCTTGCTCTGTGGGTGGCTTCTTACAGTGTGTATATATTGAACAGTTCCATTTCAATGTTTTATATATATGGGAGAGAAGGGACTTGAGTGATTTTGGAATGTGTGTTTCCTTGCCATGGCTACAACAGAGAGAAATGTTGACTGTGGGAAAAGACAGATATATTTGACAGTGAAGGAAAGCACTGTTGTGCCTAACGATTTGAAACAAAAATCAGAGTAACTCATCCATGTGGAACCATCACTCTTAATGTGATCCTGGGGTCGATGACTTGAGGCTGTGTTGGCTTGCAGGCTGCAGGGGCTTGAAATCTGCTTCAGCAGCTGATGCTATTTCATAGTTTGCCTAAATGTTCAAGGAGGAAACTTGGGGGTGCAACTACCTGTTCTGTACCCCAGCCTTTCCCTCTCCTTCCCACTTAGAATAGGTTCTTTAAAGTATGCTCCAAGATAATAATGAAAACTAGTAAAAAAAGAGTCAGTTTTATGAGTTCAAATCCTGCAATAAACGGTGTAGTTAACCGTGTGAAAGCATGAGCTAACTAAACATGAAAAAGAATAAAACAGAGCGGAAGAGGCGAGTCCTGTGGTCCGAAGCAGACCACGTTTCTTTCCTCTCAGACTAGTGGAAATTTTGCTTAAGGATTTAATCCAAAAATGTGTGTTACAGAGCAAATGGGAACATTAAAATCTGTATGAGATTCCCCCTGCTACAGTTTGCAGTGAATGCAAGGCATAAGTCACTGTATAAAGCCAAATCTTTTTTAACTGAAAAGGCTATTCCTGTAACCCTTTATATCCATAACTCATATAAGTACTTCCATGGGCAGGTGGCTGTGAGGATAGACAGATGTAAGTAAAGGACCAAAGTGCTTCTTATCTCCTTCAAATTTAATTGAAAGATCAACATAAGACTTCCAATTTTACCCATTGAAAACCAGCCTCTATTACTACAATTAATCCAGCAGATGACAGCTGTTACATTAACAAAGCTGCTCTGAGCATGGTGTCATCTTGATGTTGAGTGTGGACCAGACTGCAAGTTATTTGTGTTCCAGAAGTGCTCTAAAGTTCCTGTTAAGATTTGACCTGTTATGGTAGGTCATGTACAAAGAGTTTCTGCCTCAAAATGTTACTGCCTAAATAGATGTGACGTGTCCAAAATGCAACCTCTTAAGGCCCAAATTTTATAAGAGCCCATGCTGTTCCCTAAGAAAAATCTTGTAAAATCAAGATTAAAAACTAGCTTGATCTATTGATTGCACTAAAGATTGGGAATAAAGCTTAACTCATATAAATGAAAAAAAAAAAAAGAAATATTTAGTCTGTTCTCCATCATTCTGGGAATCTTGGAAAAGATCTAGTGGGATGCTGTCTTTTAAGATGAAAAACAAACTTCAAGTGAGCTGTCTTTTGCAAGTTTTGCATTTTGGTTTTTTGCCTCTTTGAAAGCTTTTCTGGTTGTAGTCAGAACTTGTAGCAGACTTGGAAAAGCAATAGGGGAAGTTTGGCTCTGAATAAAGGTGGGATTAGGTTCTGTCAAGAGGATGGTACGTGGCCATGTCTTACACTGTGGGTATTGTAACTTTTTTCTTCTGAAAGTTTGAAACTCCAGGTTTTCAATTTCCATTTAAGGGCACAAGATGCAGGAGAAAACCTTCAAGGCTGCCTTGTGCCAAGGTTTTTTTCTTCCCTGTAATTTGTAAAGATGATTGCCCATGGACTCACTTGCCATATTCACATGCACTGGAATGGTGGATACTAAGCAGCACAGGTTGTTTTTAGTTTTAAATAGCCTTCTACAAAATGCCTGGCTTATGCGTAGGGTGGAAAGTTATGTGTTCTTCTGCTATGCATTTCCTTTGATACCAGGAGGCTTTGTAAAAGGCTATACCTTTAAATAAATTGGAACAAGTGGGTGAAGTGCATAAATCATGTTTGAGAAGTAGTAATTTAAGAACCAGACTTTTAAAAGTTGTATTTAACATCTCTTTTTTCTGAAAGGCAGAGTCTGTTTCCCTTTCTGCCCCACAGACGCAGGCACTGTTTTTTCGGCCCGGCTGGCATTGTGCTCCAGCCCCACTTCACCTCCTTCCTCCCTGCTTCGTCATCCAACCATGAATGAGAAGAGACTCCTGCTCTTCCCAAACACCTTGTGTGCTATGGTGGATTGGTTTCACTTGGTTTTTAGACCTTTAGAGGAACACAGTTCAGGCAGATATTGCCTTTCAATAGGCAGAAGAATTTTGGTGGCTCCCTCAGCCTTCACCTTCACAGCTTATCAGCAGGCAGGGAGTGAGTGGTGGGCTCTCCCCTAACACCGCTGTCTTTCTGCGCAGGCAGCCGGGAGACGGCGTTCACCTACGCAGTGAGTGCAGCTGGGGTGGTCAATGCCATGAGCCGTGCTTGCCGGGAGGGTGAGCTCTCCTCCTGCGGCTGCAGCCGAGCAGCGCGACCCAAGGACTTGCCCCGGGACTGGCTTTGGGGCGGCTGCGGGGATAACATCGAATACGGATACCGCTTCGCCAAGGAGTTTGTTGATGCCCGGGAGCGTGAGAGGGTTTACCAGAGAGGCTCCTACGAGAGCGCCCGCATCATGATGAACCTGCACAACAACGAGGCTGGGAGAAGAGTAAGTGGCTGTGAAATAGCACTTCCCTCTGCTCCCATCCCTCCTTTTGTTGGAAGATGTGCCTCGGCAGGGCACGGGGCCACGCTGGGCCATGAATGGCCACCAAGCCTTGTGTCCATTTCAATGCATAAACCAAGAAAACAGCAAATACAGGGTGTAGGTGGGTGGAGAGTACATGAATTTGTGTTGTCTGACAGCCCAGTTGCCTTCCCCATGGGAGAGGGTTGTGATCAAAGTGTGCTGTGTTTCCCTCTATATTGTTTCATTGAAAGTTCCCTCTCTCTGTGGATTCTCTGAACAGGATTTCATTAGTTTGTATTTCCACCCAGGACAGTGTGTGTTGGAGGGAGGAGGGATGCGGATGCACTGGCCTTCCCAGGCTGGAATTGTGCCGCAGAATTGTTCTGATTTTTTTTATCCCTGCTTTAAAAGGATGCGAAAAGCTCTTCCATACTATTAGAAAACACGGTCTTCTGTGGTTAAACATGTATTTATGGTTTCTTTAATCTTGAAAATACCTTAAATGAATGGGTGTAAACTTTTCTTTTTTTAATAGTCTGAATATGAAGAGCCAAAATCATTATTTTCCTAGAGCCTGAAATGCCAGAACTAGTCAGCTGGAGACTTTACACTTGTGTTCTAAGGTGAAGAAGGATGAAAGATAATTGAAAATTAATAGTATTTAAATGTGAGAGGAGGGTGTCTGAAAGCAATGGACAGGCCAATTTACTATTAGCAAGAAGAAAAAATGATGCTTTCACAGTTGCTTACGGAGGCTGAAGCAGTTTTTTCCTTCCTCAGCTTCATCTTTGCAGCGCCATTTGGCAGCGTTGATACTCTGTAACTGCTGTGTGGAAGTTGTCTACAGTATCATCTAATGTGTCAGACCCCAGGATTTTTGGGTCAGTGTCAACACTGGCTTTTATTTCTATTTGTACAGGGCAAGTGACTGATATTTCCCTGCCAAAGCTTTGTAAAGAGGATATTGCTATGTAGCTCTGTCTCCCACCCGTAGGTGTTAGGGGGTTTCTTCTTGGATGAAGTCTCTTTCACAGAGCAGTATTTGGGATAGGAGGAGGATGCTGAGCCAAGAGTAGACAATCAGCTGCAGCTGAGCCAGAAGCAAGAGGAATCTTAACTCTTTCTCTAATTGCAGCCTTAAGCAGAGATCAATAGAGAGAGTAATACAGAAAATAAAGGGATGTTTTACATTTCTCAATGAAACAGCAAAATCCTTTGCTGGCGTGAGACCGAATTCCTCAAATTTGACTGCAGCCTGATGCTGCTGTCCGGGCTCTGTGTGCTGTGGCTGCTGTCTCTGAGCACTCCCCTCCTCCTCCTCCTCCTAGTTAACAGTGTGGGGGGTGTGCGCATGTTGGCTCTCTTGTGGTTCCTTCCCAGCATATTGCAGCAGGGAAGAGGATGCTAAGGTGAATATTGTGGAGGAGCGAGAGGGAATGTGACAGAGGGAAGGAAATGAAGGGAATAAATGCTTTCACAGCCATGCTAATCTTTCATCATCATTTTTGCTTTCTCCCTCTGGCTTCTCCAGACTGTGTACAACCTGGCTGACGTGGCCTGCAAGTGCCACGGTGTCTCTGGTTCCTGTAGCCTGAAGACCTGTTGGCTGCAGCTTGCTGATTTCCGCAAGGTAGGTGATGCCCTGAAGGAGAAATACGATAGCGCTGCTGCCATGAAACTCAACAGCCGGGGCAAGCTGGTGCAAGTTAACAGCCGTTTCAACGCACCCACCATCCACGACCTGGTCTACATCGATCCCAGCCCTGACTACTGTGTGCGTAATGAGAGCACTGGGTCCTTGGGCACCCAGGGCCGCCTTTGCAATAAGACCTCGGAGGGCATGGACGGCTGTGAACTCATGTGCTGCGGCCGGGGGTATGACCAGTTCAAGACAGTGCAGCGAGAGCGCTGCCACTGCAAGTTCCACTGGTGCTGCTATGTGAAATGCAAGTTATGCACAGAGATTGTGGACCAATTTGTGTGCAAATAGGGAAAGGACGAGGTGGGAGGAACTGCAGCTACCTGCCAGCAAGGGGTGCAGGCCCCTCTTCCTTTCTACAGGACTATCTCCAGTTTATTTATAGAGTCCAACGAGTTGTTGTCTTCTTTAAAAAAAAAAAAAAAAAAAAAAAAGGAGAAAAAAAAGGCAGGGGGAAGAAGAAAATTAAGAAAAAATATAAAGGTTGCAAAGAGAAGTGCCTGGAAACCCTCTCTGCGTCCATCCCAGAACTGTGTGTGGCTTATATTTTTGGCAATAATGGGGGAGAACCAGAGAATATTTATTTTACAAAGTAAAAAAAAAAAAAAAATTGACTTTTCTTAAAAAACACTAGAGTAGTTTGAGGGGAAAATCCAACATATCCCCATTAAGTCCTGTGGGACGTAATACATGTGCTGTAGGCAGAGCAACCATGTAATGTGCTTGGGATGTTAGGACAATCCTTACAGATGTGAGGAATACACAGAGTTGTCCATCACTTATAGTTTCAGACACTATAAGTTATCAGAATAGGCCATATAAAGCTGTTAAGTACACTTAGGGCTCTGTAAATAAGGGGTATATTCATCATGAAGTATGGTGTCAGTTACATATCTGAACATGCCCGCTTGAATATGCGATGTCATTGAAGGGTAAAGAGCAAAGGATCATAGAGGCTTCAACTGCGCTATTCCTAAGTCACCATGTCTGGTTCCAGAACCTAACAAGACCAAAAAAAGAGGAAAAAACATCTGCCTTGATGAATAATGAAGATATTCTTCAAGGCAGGATTTGGCCTTAGTAGCTTATTGCAACGTTCAAATGTCTCATCTTACACCCTCACTCCTACTGAGGGTGGAGAGGGCCAAGATGCAGACTGCATGGGGCACTGTAGCCAGGTAGAGGGCAGCTGCAATGCTTGCAAGCAGTTTTTGGTCTCCCAGCTTGGAAACCCCATAGAAAACAGAATTCCTCCAATTTGAAAATGCCTTAACAATGGTGTAATAGCTGGCTGTCTTTCAAAACACAGCTTGACAAATAACTCCTCTAATTTTATGTGAGCAAATAAATCATAAGATATCCACTCTTGGAATGATTGGTTTTTATATTTTTTTTCACAGATTTTGGGAACGCTTTCACTCAAGGAGACAATAGTTTCATATTTAATAACATTAACTATTATAGTTCAATGAAATGTCGCAGCAATACCAAATTTATCATCCTATGTCTTTAATACACATGCTTTAGATAATATATTGCAGATATACAATACAACTGTTCAGACTATACTTGAGCAGTTACATATATATGGGAGAACTGTGGTCTGCTGGTGTCTGATATTTCAAAGCTTTTTGTGCATATATATTTTAATGATTTAAGAAATAATAAAATGTCTAAATTACAGAGGTGGTTCATCCCCCATTCTGTTTTTCAGATCTCTTAAGGATACTAGATTGATTCGAACCTTTTGGTGTTTCTATTGTTAAGCTTTTAAGCTTTTATCATGCAAAAATTTTAAGGATAGTCACAAAGAAATGAGCCTCTTCCGAGCTTCAGGACTGTCTTGGGTGGTTGGTTGAGGCAGCACCCTGCACTTGAGTTGATACTGGTCTGGAGATGGCTTCGATTCCAATCTCACAATTAAGGGCATTATTGATTGTTGCTGAAAGGAGACGCCTTCCAACTCCAAAATGTGCTGCATGTGGACCTCGGTTTTCAGTTTTTGAAATGGAAATTGTTGTTTGTCAAATAACGTGCGTTCCCCCAACGCTATGTAGTTACGCAGGATTTCATCATTGGTTCAGATGCCTCTTTCCAACTCGGTCCCATCCAACAAGTTAAAAAAAAACGGTTTTTCAAATACCAAGTGAGGAAAATCTTTCACTTTAGCCTAGTTGTACTAAAGCCTTGTCTTTTCAGAAGCCTTACAGCTGTATCATTAAGTTCATCTTGATCATTTATCAGCTTCTTGAATGGCGCTTTATTGCTCTTAATTTATTGTACAAGGACATATTTACCCCTCATCTTCAGATGTTTGCAAAGGATATCTTTAAAGTAAGATAAATAAATAAAGCACTAATTCATTGAATATGTCACTTTGGTTTTTATTGTACAAAAGCCATGATAATTTTTTTCATTCATTTGCTGAATCACTTCATGTTCCTTTTTAGTGACTTTGGTCTGAGCAGAACTGAATCTCATGATCCCAGCTATTAAAACAATATTTAATGTAAAATATTTACTTGTCATTCAGATATGTAAATCTCCTATGTCCTTTTCTCTGTTCTGTACATTTAATGTACATATTTCTGTCTTGAGTGATTTGTATATTTCACTGGTTTAAAAAAAAAAAAAAGAAAGGATTATGCCATAATGGAAGATAGACTATAAAAATAAAACTTTGGTTGTATATTGGGAAGTGGTTTTAATTATCTTTCAGATAAGGGTTTGTTAAAACAATGAACAGAGTTGATTTTTTAAATGTAATACATTGTAAAGCAGGGAAGTGATTGTTCACCAAGCATAAAGGTAACTCTTGAAGTTTTATTTCTGCATTAAAATGGCATACAGATCTAACTACTTCTTACATAGAAGGAGAAAAAAGAAGTCCCCAATCCTGAATACCTGTGAGTTTGAACTAAAAAGCATTTTAGAGATGGGTAAGTACTTACTTGGCCATGGATAGGGCCTGGGTTACTGTTATTTGTGTGCGCTAGCTTCCAGGGCTGTTTGTAGGGATTCTGGGACAGTGAGGCTTGATCCTGTGAACAGCTGCCTCCCAGTGATGGCAGCAGGATCCTAGTGTGAGCAAAGGTTTCAAATGCAAAAGGATTTTGGGACCAGGTTCTGTTGGTTTGGGTTGTATGTGCGATTGTGGGGGAGGTGATTTCCCCCACCCATCGGTCTGACCACACAGGAGCTGCAAGAAAAAAGCTCTGTTATTTTCCTTAGGCTTCTTGTCCAGAAATGGAGTGTGTATGTACAGAAGAAACCTTAAATAGGCAAAGTACAATGAGGTAATAGTAGTAAGGAAGTAACACAGAAAAAGAACATTAATGTCAAAACCCCAAGCCTTCTGTTTTCAGACTGCCTTTTTTTCGAACTGATTTCCTGAGTAAGTCATAATTTTCTTCTATAGGGAGCTTGATGAATTAGTGGCCTTTCTTTACCTCTCTTCTGCTTCTTTTCTTCTTTTTTTTTTTTTTTTTTTAATTCTCTTTTTGCTTAAGGATAACCTTCTAACATATCGAAACTCCTTCTGGCTGCCAAGAATATATTATCCCACAAACCAGTAGACCAACATCGTGTGTTTAAAATAGCGATTCTGGGCAAATGCAACATTCTGTGGTCCTATTACTGACATCTGGTTCAGTTTTCCTTCACTTGTATATTGACCAGTATTCCTTATTGCAAAAACACAGCCCCTATTTAGGAAAGTCAGCATTTTTTTTGGACTGGATTGTATTCAAGCTCTTCCCAATAACAGAAGAGTTACCAAAAAATTTCTTTATTGGCAGCAGTAAATATCTGTATTCAAAATAATCCTTTTGGGCTCAGATACAACAGAATTGTTTTTAATTTACAGCAAAGTTTATCTATCTGTTTACTTTTGTTAAAAATGCTGTTATTCCCTGGTTTAGAATCTTGTATTTTTAGTAATCTCTTCAAATCTTTGTATTTGCCATTACTCATTTTCACCCTGTTTTTGCAAAATACCAAAGTGTATACGAAGGTGTTAACAGGATGTGTACCAGTAACAGGCAAGAAACTTGATGAATGGCAGCTTCAAGTCAGGCACTGCATGCAGAAAGCAAGCTAAAATCCTTCCTCTCTGAAGGATGTGTTTGACAAGAATGATCTTATGAAAACTTGTACAAATTGTTAATTGAAGCTGACAGAAAGACTACTTTCCTTTTGGTAAGGATTCTTGAGAAATAATATCTAAACTGCTAAGAGATCCATTGTGAGAGGGTGGTTTTGCAGAATTCGGAGGGACATTCACTTTTTATTTCTAGACTGTATGCTAAAGGAAACTAGGAAAACAAAGGAGAAAAATAAAGCTCTATTAAAAGAACAGATAAATATATTCATGTACAGCTTATGTACATACTTGCTGACTGTGGTAGTCTTAAAATGGCTTATCTGTTATTGAAGTCTGTTTGGAAGGCAGTCCAAGTCTGTTCTTTTGCTCTTCAAGCCATTGAAAATCCTCAGTGGGGGAAAAAACAGAAAAACTCTCTTTCCTTCCCTACTACAGGCTCTGGTATGTTTATGTTGCAGTGGGATAAATGAACCACATAATAGTGCAGTGAGGGGGTTGTACATGAAATTTCTGTTTCTTTAAAGGTGTAACAAAAAAAAATCCAATCTGTCTCATGCTCTGCTCTTATATGAGATTGCGTGTGTGCATTTGTATATACTTTGCTGGTATTTTCCAATTGTGTTGGCCAAATTCTGCTTTTAGTTATGGTTAGGCATCTCTCCTGACTCTGGTGGTGTCATATGAGCCTGACATTTTTTGACCAGACGTGAAGGCCCCCCTGCTCAAAGAGAATGCATATGAAATATATCAGCCTTTCTTCTGCTAGCTGGTTATTTAAACATGGGTAACTGAATTATTGTGAAACAAATTCTGGGACTGCAGCTGCAAAAGCAGTAATACAGTATATTCGTAGTGATGTTTCTCCGCCATACCTCCTAATTTCCCAGTTGATTTCCAGTGCAGACAGAAAGTCTAGAATGCATGTGGTATGTTCCTCATCATATATTTTGTAAATGTAAAATAATGATTTGTTTGTCAATTACTGTTTCTATTACAGAGATAAAATTAGGTATTTTGGGCTATTGCGATTTCTTGAAGACCCCTTACCTTTGGCTGTATTGAACATTGCTAGCTAGGAGTGTCATGGAGCAGTGCAATGTAAAGCTGCTTTTGGTAACATCTCTGAAACCCGGGCTGTGCAGTGTGAATATTGGTACACTGTATGCTTTGATAACCAGTGTTGGTTTATGTTGTGTTGTCTTTCCCAGCAGTCCTGCTTTCTCAAATGGCAGTTGAACAGCAGCAGTCAAAATACTCAGCTGACGGAGAACCCCTGAGTACTCCATGGGCAGTTATTCAAACATTTTCTGAACCAGTTTGACCCATTGCTGATTTATTCCATTGCAAGGAATTTTAAAAATGCAAACTGTAGTGTGGAGTTCATAGCGTGGCTCTCTGTTTTTGTTTTGTTTTTATAAAGCAGCCCATTCCAAATTTCTTTTTTTTAACATGTATTTTTTTTTAAGCCCCTCTCAGGGAGGCATGCCATGAGCAAAGGAAATGGGCCCCACAATACAAGACGATAATCTCTGTGCAGTTCCTCTGCTGACTCCTAGGTCCTCAGTGACAGGTTACATTGCAAGGACCATTTTCAGAAACCACCCACAGGCCAGGCTGTCCTTCTGCTTCTCCCTTGTAGTTAATTAGCAGAGTGCAGCAGCTGCAGCTTGCTAGTCATTAATGTTTGCTGCTGCTTTCTGCCTCTTCTTTCTACCCAGGAAGCAAATTCATTTCCTGGTAGGTTTTTCTTGTGTTCTTCATAAGGAGAATTGCATCTTCATACAGCTTTTCTCAAGTATGGGCTGGGTTTTACTTTCCATGACTAGTGAGTTCAGAAGAGCTAATGCTTGGTAGGCAAATAGTTTTAGGTCTTCTCAGGTATCTCTTTGCTTTGTAAATCAGCAGCCTTGGAGCAGTAAAGGGTAATCCCTAAGTAGCTTTGAACTGGCTGTTACTTGGGGTGCGGAGATTGAGGTTGTTGATGCTGTAAAATGGTGTTCAGCTGTGGTTTTCTGCTTTCCTTTTGGTGATAGGATTCACAGCATGAAAAAGAAAGTTGCTACTCAGCAAGACATGAAGTATCTGAAGACATGAAGTATCAGAAAAAAGTGGGGAAAAGCCAAAGTTATGGTGGGCAAATATTCTGTTAGAGTATTCACTGGTGTTGGTTAACATTCATTTAAAATTGAGGAGCTGTGCATTTTTGTATCAATACTTTCTGGGCAAAAGTATTCCTTGCTAATACTTTTCATCTTGTATATTTGTGGGTAAAGAGCCCGTAAGTAAATCAAGTTGGAGGACGTAGTGAACTAGAAGTAAAACCATAACCAAAGAAAAAGCTCAAAAAAAGCCAAGGAATAAAACAAAACAAAACTCCACAAAACCCAAACCCAATAGAAAGAAAACAAACAGAGCAAGATTTGTCAAACTAATACATTTAAGAGTCAGTGTTGCTGTAGTTCTTAGGCAGGCATATGGTTACTTCAGTCAGATATTATGTCCAGTTTAAGCCGTATTACCATTTTATTTATATATGTACAACTAGGCAAATGGCAGTGATAGCCTGGGAGCAGATTCTTGGTGGTTACAGGCATTATATGGAGTGCTTGTTAGCTATAACCTTTTGCAATCCTCTGTGAATGATGACATGCTTATACCTGCAAATAGGTGATGTTTTTAAATTTATAAAAGTATTATGATGCGGATTGCATTTATAGATGAGATTTTTTTTTTTTTTTTTTTTTTTTTTTTTTTTTTTTTGCTACAGCCTTCTAATATATATGGGAATCTGCTAAAAATTATGGGAGAGGGTGCAATATTTTGGCATAAGCAGAAGCTGTACACAGCCTAGGGAATGTGAAGTGGAATTTTCTTCATTTTGATGTTGCCTCTTGTAACAAGGCAGTATGTGTAGATCCTGCATAACATATGCTTTGCAAAAGAATGACAGCACTTCATGAATGGAGGACGTAATTCATTCATTGTAAGTACAAGGTCTGATGTACTAGTGTTGCTTTTGCCATGTCATTTGCATGCAATGTGTATTTCTATATGAGCATGCAAAATTTTAAGATCTTTACTCAAATGTAAGGTCTTTATTATAGCAGATTAAAAGCAGAATAAGCTCTAATGAAGCCAGATGTGATAGGAACTGAATATGTCCCTTGTTTTTACATTCCAGTGGATTTTGTTGTTACCTTGTTAAGATCCAAAATGTGTCTTCAGGATCTGACTGACTGAAATGAGAGATTAGCCATTGTGGAGGATTTTATGGATAGTACATAACTTTTTTTTTTTTCTTAAAGGATGATATATGCCTTTTCTGGAGGGCATTTTCATCATAGAATCTGCTTTAATTTGTAAAGTAGTTTCTGATCCTCTCTGTGGTTAGAGAATATGTGGAAACATCTATGCCTTTGTGTAGACTCTGTCATCTCTCATGTCTTATTGTCCTTGGTGGGGTATATTTTGAATACTTTAAGTTACTATGGCTTTACTTTTGAAGCTTGACTCTTGGAAGTAGAGATCTTGTAAGGCCCTTGGCTTGTGAACCTTACTGTAGGAGATCTGTTACCAAGTTTAGTGGAACTACTCAGCTTACATAAGAGTGGCAAAATTTAAATATTTATGTGAGCAGCCAGCTTGACTCTACAGTTAAAAAATCTAGGCAAGTGGAATTAGGAAAAGACGTATTTTTTTTGCCTTATCGTCATGAAAAAATAAAGACATCTGTCTTCCATGTCTATGTGAACTTCTGAAAGGAATGAAAGGCCAGTGTCAAATGGTAGCCCACACTTCCCATCTATGTCATGGTCCTGATGTACTTTTAATAATACTTAGAGATCCAAAAGCTATGTTGATCTGCTACATGATTATATAATGCTCTAAGACACCTGTGTAAATAGCAAACAGGCTTTTTATAGATACTAGATCTTAGATAAGTGGCTCTAAGAAGTAATATAGGATCCCTGCTATACATACCATGTATTTTTATTTGTTTATTATGAGAAGTACAGAAGCTATTCCTTTTAACATAATTTTGTAAGGCTTGCATGTGTAAATATTAAATGGACAAGCATTAGAAAAGCCACTAAATGAATATCTTCACATTCCTCATTCCTGATTCCGAAGCTGATTTCCTTAAATGCTGCTCTGCTAACATTCAAATCTGTGTGCTGTTTAAGCCTCAGAGAGGAACTATGTAATCCCTCAGCCCTGGCCCTCTCTGGGTGTAGATCTTAACCAGTGATTTTTAATGGTAACAGATGTTTGTTGGAATCCTCCTCAGGGCACTGATGTTCTGGTTCAGGAGCTTGTGGTGTTAATCAAAGTACCCTGTCCTTCAGTGCCTGCTGAGAATCTGGCCCTGTTCATGGACCATGTTTTTCAGGGAGGTGATTCTGGTGTTGGACTCCACAGGGATAAACTCAGTAGGAACTACCCCATCTCAGTTCTATCCTACAGTAGGAATGTCCTGGTGCAATTAGCTTGGCTTGCGTTAATGAGAATAGATGAGAATCTGGAGGGGGTGTACTTTTTTTTACCTTGTGAGAAGCAAACTTGTTCCTGTGGTCCTTGGTAGGTACACTTGTGGGCTGCTGAAGCATTGCAATTCTGAGATTCCTGAAAAAATGTCCCTGAAATCTACAGGAAGGTATATTGAATAGTTCCCACTCCATACTTCACTGGGATGACAAGGAACTACGGTGGTGAGTGAACTGTTGTTTACCAGTATTTATAGAGGAAGGTTGTTTTACATTATTGCTTTTTAAGTACTTAATAGGGCATCTATTAAGAATGAATCAATGTTTTTTCTTCTGAAAGTAGGGTGAGGAAAATTGAAGCGAGAATACAAAAATGTGGATGTGGCAACACTGGCATGATACTGTTTCTGTTTGTACAGTGTTAGCAGATGATTCTCCAACCACGTAGCTGTAATTAATAGTCTGTGTGTGGCTTGCAGCTGACTGACCCATGACTTCCCATGTAGTCAAGGTTTCCTTAGCCAGCCATTTCTTGCAATACAGTGAAGAATAAATGGGTCACATGGGACACTTTAGTTGAGCACCTCAATTAACAAGAAAGTGCAGGGTAAATTCAGTGGCATTGATAAAACTTCTGGCATAAAAAAGCTGTGTACAAAGAAGTAATTTAGATTCCAGATGCTTTGAATTTCTGTACATATTTCTCAAACTTAAATGATCCATAAGTAAACTAGTTATTCATGATCTCACTGTTACCCAAACTGAAGTTTATTCAGTGGTGATGATATGCCTTTTATTTTGTAGGGGCAAATGGAAATTAATATCAAACATGCTTAGTTAGGATGCAAAAACACATTATGCAGCTTGGCTTGTAAGACTTGAAGTGCCAGACCTATCAATATATTCAAATAAGTAACAATGTGCCACAATTAATTAATCCAAGAAGATTTTTTAGTGATTGTTAATTTTTTCCCCAGTATTCAGACCAATTTGTCATGTTGGTGTTTATTAATTTAACATTTGATCTGAAAAAAAATTCCCCAAACTTCAAAGTTCAGACTGTTCTTTAAGAGCAATCCAAAAACATGTTTCTTCAGGCCCCAGGCATTTCTGAAGTAGCTGAAGTTAAACAAAAACCATTTCTCTCAAACTCTGCAAATGTTCTAAAAGCTTTAAAGTGGCTCCTCACAGGGAGCCGGAGCAGAGAGGCAACCCCTGGGTTATTTTTGTTGCCATGCAGTGGCACATGGTTTCCTGGAGGAAAGCTCCAGAATTATCGCTTTTCTGTGTGCTTGTGTATATTTTTCCTTCCTCTTTTCATCTCTGTCACTGAGCTCCTCTCTACCCCTGCGCCTGGATCGTCTGTTGAGAAAGTCTGGAGAAGGTAAGGGTTAGATCATCCTTCCAGCAAGGATAAACTGAATTCATGTCTGAATGAGAAGATGACTCATATCAGATGTGATTTTTTCCTAAGCTCTGTGGGGGAAGGGATGAAGGAGGACTTTCTTTTCTTGAGGAACTGCATCACTGTGCTGGGGTCTGAGAGAAGTATTTCCTTGGTGTGTTTCACTTTCATAAACTGTATTTTTGCTCTGCAGTAAAACACCATTGGTAAACCAGTCTGTATTTTGCTGGTTCCTTTTGCTGTTATAACAGCATCCCAGAGGTTATGAATGCTGTTGAGAACTCCTCACTGGAATAATTTTGGTGTGGTCTTAATTCATTTTCCCAAGCAAAGACTGGTATTCGCATAAGATGACAACATGGCTAATCCGCCTTAAGTGCAGGCTCTGAATGTATAGAGGCATTTCTAAGGGAATTGCTTCATTACTCTGAGGAGGCCCAACCCAAACTAGTAATTCTGCATCCAGTTTGGTTAATATTTGTGTTTGTTTAAAGGTTTTCCATTTGCAGTTCACTTCTGGAAATTTCTGCCCAGTGCATCCTGCCTTGGGAGAAGCTCTTTCAGCTAACAGTATTGGTTTAAGGGGACTAGAGCACTTTTCAGGACGTGGCTGTCATGTAATGTGTCTCACAGTGGGGAGCGAAATTAAATTCTCCCAGACAATTGTATGTTAAAATATGTGCTGTTGCCCTTCCCTTACATCATACGATAGCTAGTTGTGCCACATCACAGACAAGACTTTGACATATGTTGCAAACTAAAAGTTGCCAGTCATGGACACTTTTTTGGGTGTTTTCATCTCCAGCAGTGCTGTCGTGATCTCTACCAGCAAATCATCTCCTGCTGAGAGCATAACACAAACACCGCCAACACCCTGCTTCCAGATGTGTTACGTGGCATTGAACCAGTGACAAATGACGCTATTTCGATCTTGCACGATAACTGGCAGTGAAGATACCTTGATTTTCTCAAATATCAAAATGCTATTAAGCTTTTTGTACAAGATGTCAGTGGAATTAAGGGATGGGGTTTGTTTTCTGTCACTAGAAACTTGCTTTTAACCAGATGTGGCCCTGTTGAAGCCAGTCCTAGCTGGGACCCTTGGCATGACCCGAACTCTCCCTCACCTACTTCCATAAACACTAAATACCCCCTGAATTTGTGTGCTCAGCAGCTTTGGTTTGTGTAGGCAGTTTTCCTGGAGAGCAGGAGGAGAGTCACAGCCTCCTCCTGCACAGACACCTTCCTTCCTCGGAAACCAGGATGGGAGGGAGAAGGTAAAGCAGCACTCAATCAGGGTGGATTGAGCAGTGGTATGCAGAGCAGGTCCTTATGCTGGTGTCATGCTAATAACGTTGGTATGTTTTATACCACAAGTATTTAGCCTTCTGGTGATGTCATGGTGCTGATATAACACCCACTGCCATGTGGACCCACGGAGCCCTAACAGTTTTTACTGCTGTATGCATAGCTTTGTCCAAATATGCTCTCTGGCTTGCAAACCTCTCATTTATACCTGTAAATGAAAGGAGGAAATACTAGAACTAACATTTTTTGTGCTTGAACAGTGAAAGTTGGGTAATGTAGAATGTGAAGGGCCATGCATTAGTTGTAAAGGTGTCATAAAAGCAGACATTTTGCCCAGGGAAAGTAATTTTTGTCATTTGAAAGTAGTGAACAAAGTGGCATACACTGAATGCTATTTCCTAGTGCACTCTTGAGATCTCTCTTTTGGAGATCAATCTTGTCATGGTGAACAAGCTGAGCTCGTGTGGCCACAGGCCTCTCCACAAGCCGAATGGGTTGTGCTCCCACTGAAATGTAAGTAAAAATCTTGGCTGCTGCAGCAGGGACTGCAGGTGTGGGCATTCAATCTCCTTGTTCACATACTCCTGTAGAACAACTCCGCTGTGCTGTTAATACCTTTGCCTTATACTCACTAGAGAGGTAAATGAGCTTTATTTGGATTTTTTTTTTTGCAAGAAACAGCAGTGCTGTTTTACTTGTGGCATTTGAATTAGCTTTTCAGAGCGTGTTTGACTGCCTGCTGCTTTTGAGACAGGCAATAAAGCCAATCTGGTTCTGTATGTTGAGTATTTTACAGTAGTAAGAAATATGTAATTAGGAGGGGAAATATTTAAAATAGCTACATGTCTTAATGTCAGTTCAGGTTGGAATTTGTGCATGCAACTTCCCTTTTCTTTTTCTAAGTCATTAATCATTAATAGCGAAGATCTGTCAGAATTTATAGTTAGATTCAGCTCCTACTGTGTTTTTCATTTCTTGGTAAGTTTTGTGTTCTGGGGCTCTTTCTGTTGTCATGGTGTAACAGAGTGACTTGTGGCAATAGATAATTGAATTTTCCAGTTTGTTTTTCCTTGGGGATGTTGAAATAATATCTTAGATAATGCATTAGTGCTAATGCTTTATGTGCTATAGCCACCGGTGTGAAAGAAACTGGATAAGGGTTTCACATCTGAAGGTCTGTGATGCTGTGTGAGACAATGTTGCTATAAACCAGTCATTTCTAGCATGGATCTTCTCTGGGCTCTGCAGTTGAAACTGTAAAAAAAGCCAACAACTCTACAGAATAAACAGGCCAAAAAGGCTACAGGTTGTAAGTAGCTTAATCAGGAAATCGCACTGTGCAGGGTCTTTTCCCTGTTGGTGCCAAAGGAGCAGGGCACCCCATACTGAGGAGGAAGATTTACTGTCATTGGGCAAATACATTTGAAAAAGCTCAAGGAACATCGCCTTTCAAACTTTCTTGATTACTTTAACTTGGAAAGACTCGGTATAAACCTTATGAAAGCTGGGCTGTAGCTAGGGAGAACTGAATATCCATCCAGGTACTTGCTCCCAGGTCAGTGTCTCTCTTAGGTGAGCACTGTATGCACAGAGTCCTAAAGCCAACCCACTGTTCATCACACATGGTAGTTCTGGCACCAAGGATGGAGAGATGAGTGAATTCACAGGATTGTTTAGACATGGCTTTTTAGCTAATACAAAATATTGCCAGTTGTCTGGTAAACACGTCACAGTGGGCAGGCTGTAAATACAACTGCATTTTTACCTACTTCTCTGATTTTTTTTTTTTTTTTTTAGAAATGTGATTTCAAAACAAAGTACTTAGTAGACCTCCAGCTGACTTCATGGTTACGTCTTCTTTTCTTCCTTTCTGTGTGGTATTCCTGGTTACATCTTCTTTTCTTCCTCTCTGTGTGGTATTCCATCCATGGTTTACTAAGTGGTGCAATTTGATTTTTCTCCTCATCACAAGTCTAATGGGTGAATGGTGATAAGTTTGTAGCTTTGGAGAGATTTTCTTGGCAGTTTCAGTCTGTATTTCTGACAGGAAATCATTTTCTCCCTTGAATTATGATTGCTGGGTTACATGAGTACAGTCTAACCACTGCTCAACTGGTGTTTGTCTGCTGTCTGTCTGGTCTTATGAGGAGGCCAAACTGCCCCAATGTGAAACATAAAATTAGATGAATGCTGCAGGAAGGGAATAACAACATCATTTTCTGTGATCTCTTGTGATTTTATTTTACCACTTCTTATCTGAAAAGCATCTTCAATCCACTTGGAGTCAAGAATTAAATTTGTTTAGAGGCAGTTCTTCCCATATATGGAAAACAGATGGAACTGACTCCATTTGTGTGGTTTTGTAGTGGAAGATCAGTATGTTCTGCTACAGATGTTCGCAAATGAGCAAACTAGCGGAATATGTGGACCTTGTCTTAGATCCACAGAAATTTGCCCTATAATGTGGCCTGTATCATTTGGCTAAACCTTGTGTATTCCACATCAAACACATAATAATGACCTTTCAAGGGTATAAACCTAATATTTGGTGTGGTGTTCATCTATAAATTGCTCTGGGTCCTACTTGCTTCTGAAAATAGATAAATTTAACTCTTCCTAATAGAGCCAAATCCAGTCTTTGGAGGGAAATGATTTACTGGAAGATATTGTTGCAGTTGAAATGTGTAAAAGCGAGGTAATTTCTTTTTATAATGAATAGCCATATAGATAGACAGCAAAATTCATTATTGCAGAGTTCCACAGTTTTACTCTCAGCACCCTGGGCCCATTGCTAAGGCTCCAGGCATTGCTGTTGGCAGTGTACAGGCAGCAGTGCAGGTGTATCTCCTCTCTAGATGCAGGAGTTTACAAAGTTGGTGAGACAGAGAACTGAGGATAAGGAAATGGAGGCAATCATGAACTGAAAATAGTAGAAGTCTCACCTAGCCAGTGCCATATACAAAGCAGGACTACCATGTCTATCCTAACTTTCTTCCCAATACTGTTTAATGAAAATCATGGTACTCGTGAATGAGAGGGAAGAGGGGCTCAGCCCTGCTGCTACCCAAGTCCGGAGAAGCTCTGTCACTGCCTTCTGTGGGCTTCTCGCCATGGAAAGCTACAGCTGTCAACTTTGATACTCTATTGAACTTGTTAACGTAATTGTAAAGATCATCTTGAAGTAATTTGATTTTTGTCTTCATAAAGTCACGCAAGTGTTGCTGATTTGTGTACTTGCTGTGTTTATTTTTGTTGCAAGTTCAGTTCTAGTCCATTTAATCGGTAGGCCAGAGGGTCGCCTCCCCTCTCTGCAACAAGCAGCCAGCAGTTCCCCCATGCAAAGTACAGTAGGCTTTAACAGCAGGGAGCGAGCTGTGCCCTTCCCCAGAGGGTGCTGGAGATGATGGGTGCCCCTGTGCACCAGTGTCAGGGTCCCTGCCCAGACCCTCTGGGCATTGGTGACAGCTGCCAGAACAGAACTTGAATCCCCATTGCATGGTCCCTGCTGTCACCTGGGAGATGTAAGACCATGTTAATGCAGACAAATCTTGTTAATTCTCATGAAATGCATGCAGTTATAACCCTGTTAACAGCACAGTATTAATTAACTGAGTGGTGTTTGGATTAGGTACTTAATTTCCCTAACACATGTTCATAACCCGTAGCAACACAGAACACGTTGTGCTCCAGTAAAACAGCAAGTAAGAACTGAAGCATGAGTCTTGTAGATTTTTTTTAAGGAAAGAAAATCTTCACCCCGACTAGTCCAGTAGTGTCTAATCCCTGTCCCTAATTGTTTTGAAGTCCTGCCTTGAGATGCAGCCTGTTTTCCCAGAGAATGGAAAAAGTCATCAGGCTGAGGGAATTTAATACAGGAAATCTGAAATATACCTCTAGCTCTTCTAGCTAACGTGATTCATAAAAGTTGCGAGTCTCAGGTTTCTGTGTGAACAGAGAGGATGGATGGTATGGAGTGAGATATAAAGAAAAGAAACCCATGGAAATCTGAGTCAACATAATAGTAAAGGTATATATTAAGAAGCATTTAATGACTAATTATTTCTGGCTCAAATACAAATAATACAAGCTCTAGTTTTATTTGCTGCTCTTGAATTAGACTTGCCTTTACTTGGGAACATTTTGCTTATAAAAGTATGCTGATTTTTTATATAATGAAAAAGCTTTCATAAAACACCATTCTGACATAGACATTAATACTGTAAATGCTCTTAGGACACTGGAGTTTTTCCTTAATGATAAATATTGTCATGGCAGTGGAATGCAGTATGTTAACATGGATTTTTCAAGAATCTGTAGTTTCCTAAAACCTATAGGAGAGCATCGGGTCATGCATACTGTGTTTCGCAGGGTAGTCTGCACAGGACAACCCGCAGAATGAGTTATGTACTTAGAATAATACGGTTGTGGTGGTGAGGAGCTCCACACAAGCTGATTAGGAGAAACTGGGAAATTAAACTACAGCTAGAAACCACCCCAGTGCTGCCCTGCACAAGACTGTTGGCAGCTGTGAGCTGCTGCACTACCATTCGCTCAGGCGGATGCAGCACACTGTGCCATGTCGTGCAGAAGAAAATGAAGCTGCCCCAGCCTTACTGACCTGGTTTGGGGAAAGTATTCCTGGCAGCCTAAGAGAGGATTATTTGTTCTGCCTCAAAACTCTTCCCTGACCTGTCTGGTTTTAGACTTCAGGTATTAACCAATGGTAGGGAGGCAGGAGAGGAGTTATTTCTGACCTGTGCAGATGACTAGCTAAATCCCTAATGCCTGACATTTATCTAAGCGCAGGTCTGCAGGAGTTTGGAGTGTCTGTGGGCAGAGTGGGCAATCCTGTTCTTATTATATTATGCTCTTATTAGAAAAAAAGCAAGTAAACAGGAGTGGTAAAGGCATGCTAGGGCTGCAAGAGGGAGGATGAGATGGCCGCAGAGTGAGGACAATGCTGTACAGTGGCACCCACACTGAAAGGCTCTCCCTGAATCTTGTCAGCAAGCCTAGAATGCCACCTTGGGCTGAGAGTGCCTGGTGGAAAAGCATGTGTGTCTGTCTGTCTAAATTTTGTGTTAGACTATGTATCTGCAAGGGTGGAAATTCACCACCATAAGATTATTTTGTGTTAGTACCTAAAATCATCAATGATGACACCTCTCAGCTGCTTCCTAACTCCCACACCAATGAGTGCACAACTGGCTCAGCTTGGTAAGTAGATGGTGAGATCAAGCATGCAGAGTCCATCATACTGTCTGAAATAATGTCTATGAGCAAGTGCCAGTGTTTGTAGTATAAATGCAAAGACTTTGAGGAGCACTGCTGAAATGTTGCTGACAGTGAGTAACTTGGTAGAAAGCAAAGTAAAGTAAAATATGAGTCTCTCAATTTAATCAAAGTTCTTTCTTAAGATGCTGTCCTCAAGAAGCTCCAGTTTCTGAGTTGAATCAGTACCACCTTATTTTGCAACAGTGACTACTTGTTCTATGTGGAAATTTTACTTCAGTGATGATACATTTAGTGGCATTCGGGGTACATTGAATAAACTGTAAAACCTTAACCTTTAAACAAGTAAGAGAGAACACTTCCTGAACTGATGTGTTTACCAAGCACCTTGTTGGTGTATTTCTGATTTCTTACCATTGGTGTACTTGCATCCTTCACTACTGCTTCAAAACTTCAGAACTGCTACAACATTTTTTGTTTATTTATTTATATTTATGTTAGAAAACAGGTTGGCTTTGTGACCGAGTAGGTTGTTGTTGCAAGCTGTGTCATTTCTGTAAGCTTGATCCTGAGGTGGCACGTGAACTTGAATTAGCAGTGTTTCATGGGAAGAGAGAGAAATCTGGTCTTTCTCAAAAGATAGTTACCTCTGAATAACATGGATGTTGTTAGATGCTTTTGTGCTGCTACAGATCAGATTAAAAGGAAAACCTTCATGAACCTTTTCTTTTTTGTCACTGAATTTGAACAAGATGCAATCTATGCACCAAGTAGCATGAAATACCCTGCTTACTCATATATACTTTTAGAAAGCACAAAGGCTTGTACCAACGCGGATAAGAATTATTTTATGCACAATGCCTTTTCAGTCTGACTTCTGTTATACAGAGGTATTTGAACTCGCAGGGTACTAAGAGGAAACACATGGTCAGCTGAAACATGAGAGACCCTTTTAAGCAGTGCGTCTTTCAAGTCTGCAGCCATTGCCCATTGGTCTGGGAGCTGTCAGCTCGCAGACGAGGGCGAGGCCTCTGCAGCTTTCTGCAAAGCCACCAATGCCAGGCACATGGGCAGCGGGTGGGTTACTTGCCGAGCCAGGGTAAATCGCTTAAGGAAGTAATGGACTTTCGTAGGTGCCATCTTTGTGAAGGGGTGGACTGGATCACTACCAGCTTCAATGGCATTTTTGTAAAAGTAGTGTCCTAGCTGAATTCCAGCTTAATTAAGGTGGAATGGGAAGAGATGACAGCTCTGCGTGTCTCCCATCTACTCTCTGCTTTCAGTGGTAGAAATAGTCAGTGAAAGGACCATGTTTTCTTTCCCTATGTGGAAGCCTCATTTTAGGGTGGAGGTGCTTTGCTTTGACTTCACAGGAAACTTTGATGATGTGCCAAGCTTAAAAAAAAAAAAAAGCAGATGCTATTTTCCTGCTATGTTGTATGTCTTAGATCTGATGAGAAAAAATTATTTTCCGAAATTGCATGGGATGTTTGTGGGATTTGATCCCTGGGTACTAGCATGTGGTTTTGGGGCTCTGCATGCCTCATTAGTTTTACAAAACCTCTTGCTCTTTCCTGATACCGCATCCCCCATACTTTTCATCCTTCTCTCACTTATGTTCTTATGCCTTCTGCTGTCACCACTCTCCCCCTCCATTTGTGAGAATATCTTCCTGGTTTTGTGGTGAGCAGATACCTACCTTTTTTTCTTTAGAACTATCTTTATAGCAAATCCTTGTTTTCAGACTTCTGTGGGAAAATCCCTTGGATCTGTACAAATTTGATGCTAGAATTTCAGGAATCTGTTATGTGCTATGCTGTTAGCACACTTAAGGACCTAAAATTATTTTATTAATGTAGAACTATAACACAATACAGTAACAGTGTCTACACAACAAAGAGCAGAGCATGTTATAATATATTTGGGACAAAGTGTCCCAGTTGCAGCACATTTTGTGGTGTGGTCAACCTATACTTTCCTTGGGGAAGGAAACAAATGTGAACTATGTATTATACAGAACTGAGAATGTTGCTGGTACTGGATAAATTGCAAAACAATATAACCGCTTCTCCAGCAGTAATGATCAGAGCCATCCCTAATTGTGCTAGTGCCTTGGGCAAAGAATTTTTATAGTGTTGCCTCTCCATCTTGAGAGACCACACTAGCCATGTGCTAAGGCCACCATGGCTATTTGCCAGCTAACATTAATAGCACACTTCCTAGGCTGATATGGTATCAGTATACCTCGTTCAAGGCTGATGAAGGCACTTATAGGTAAAGAGTTTTCTGTTGAGGGCACAGAGATGTATTAGTCCCAATTTTGAAGTGATTACAACTGAGCATGAGAAATCTTTTTGTTTCCACTTCACTTAGCAAAATGCAATCAATTCCATATTTTCTGTGAAACAATACTGTAGATGACATCACAAAACCAGCCTAATGCCTGCACAGTCCCAGGCAGATTTGGTTGGAGACGGATTTTCCATGTAGCCATTTTGTACAGCCTCAGGACACAACCAAAAATGCCAGCTCTTTTGAAGACAGAGAATAAATAACTTCAGATTTCTCCCATTGAATTTTGACATGTTTTTTTTTATTGCAAAACTTGGATTTTCATGCCCTTATTTGAATTGTACGTTAAAATCTGTTACTTGCCAGCATCCCACCCACATATAGTACTACGTCTCATGGAAGTCATCACTTAGCTGGAAATGTGTGCACCATATGCATACTCTCAACTCCAAAAGTAGCACCCAAGGGTTTTTTAAACTCAGCCCATAATCTACAGACACTGTAAGAAAAATATAAAAGATAAAAGAGAGTATTTTAAGATGCTATAAAATCTTTTAGAAACTATTTTAAACCTCTTTCTGTTACAAGGAATCTGAGGAACATTTATTTTTCTCCTCAAACAGGAGAAAAGATAGGAGAATGTCCAAAAACTTTTGCAAGCATTTTTATTGCACTGCAGGAATAGGAAACGGGAGCCTTGGAGAGAGCAGGGGGCTCTTGTTTGTTTTCCCAGCTAGCGATATCTAAAAGTTTTGAATCCTCACGAATAATATATAAATTATTTCTGATTGGACAACTTTGAAATAACAGTCTGTGTGGAAGCTCCTCATTGCACATCAGTATTATAACTATGACATTTAAAAGAATATTGCACATAATGCTGCTGCTACCTTTGTAGCAGATGCAGTTATTCTTGCTTAACAGGGAACAGTTCTCATACAGAACATTTCTGCCTATCAGTCACCTGCTTTGGGGATCACCATAGCCTGCTGTTCTTTGACAGAGAAGAAGGAATACTTTCCTGGAAAAATGACTTTCCCTTTCTGACACTGTGTGTTAGATGGGCGTTTGGTACTCTTTTGAAAATTACTTAAATATTACAAAGAGATCTAGGGACAACGTGGGCCCTATCCAGAAGCTATCGGGAGAACTGGCTACCCTGGATTTGGAGAAGGCTGAGGTTCTTAATGACTTCTCTGCCTCAGTCTTTACTGGCAAATGCTCTGACCACACCACGCAAGTCTTGGCAGGCAGACACAGGGACAGTGAGAATGAAGACCCTGGGCCTACAGTAGGACAGGATTTGGTTCGAGACCAACTTAAGAATGTGAATGTATACAAGTCCATGGGACCTGATGAAAACCACCCGTGGGTCCTGAAGGAGCTGCAAATGAAGTTGCTAAGCCACTGTCCATCATATTTGAAAAATCATGGCAGTC